>PVIR01035756.1:0-16233 GCA_004026965.1 Petromus typicus | reverse complement strand
TGAGAAAATAAAGATGTAAATGAGTCCTAGAATTGTATGTTATATATTGTGAAATAGAAAATGCTCAATGTAAAATAGGGTGAAGGGGGAAAATGTTGAGATTGTAACAAAAAAGTAAGGAAACAAATTTTATGTATATGGGGGGGTGGTAGGGTGGGTAGGGCTATGGGAAAAAATGAGAATTAAGTTGTGTCTTATACTGGTACAAATCCCCATTATGAAGTGTAATCATGATGTGTATATTTAATGTACCAATAAAGATAAAAAAAAAAAAAAAGAACATGAGTGCTGACTCCAAATATCTGAAAAGAGGAGGGAAAAATTATCATCAATGGACAAGAGTTGCACAAAGGCATAATTCAGTTCAACCAACTGTGGAGACGGTCCACTCCATGAGGCTGCAGAGACGAAGCTCATGTGGGAAAGTGAGTAGCAGAAGCGCCCAGGCCCAGGAATGGTTCTGCGGACTTGTTTCCTGATTACCCCACTACAACACCAGATGGGGTGCTCACATCACACCTGGGGGAGCAGTGACACCTGTCAGCCGGCAGGTGAAGAACCTGTGGTCTTATGGGTATCTGAGCCGTGTGTCAATCTCAACACATTGCGGAAAGGAACTGCTGGAAGTCACTTCTTGTTCTTTAAAACTCATGCATTTTCTGGCACAAAGAACAGAAGAAGCCACAGAAATTTGAAAGCAATAAAAAAGTGCAAGTTAACTAATGTCTTTTCATAGGAGCAGATATGTATATCCACTCTTTGATTTTCAAAGCTGGTCTCCTCTTTCAGCTAAGATTTCATCAAAGCCCTACTGGTGACCAACATAAATTTCCTGATAAAAGTTTCCCATATATAAAATGTATTATTATTATTATTATTATTATTATATTATTGGGGTTTTTTTTTGAGACAGGGTCCTGCTATGCAGTTTAGGTTGGCCTTGAACTTACTATGCCACTAACTTGCACAGATCCTGCTGCCTCAACCTCTTGAATTCTGAGATTATAGGTGTGCACCACCACATTCAGCTTATAAACTGTATTTTAAGAAAGTAAGTACGTAGTAGACAATTAAGCACTATGTTTACATCATTACATCTCTTAAGTTTTATGTCTCAAATTACTTTTTCCAATTTTGAGGTAAGGTCAAACTATTCTAAAATCCATGCAATATTGAAAATAATTCATTGCAAATAAATGGACTAATGTGATACAGTTTACCTAAGGATCTTTGGAAATATAATTTAATTCTCCTTACATAGAGAATGTCTTTTTCTCAATTCTTGTGTAACTGTAGCAAGAGCAGAACTACATCAGAGTCAAATCCTAGTACGTTACGGCTCTTCTATGGAAGAGTCCCCGTCTGAGGGGAGAGATTCCTATACAGCCTTGTAGGGATGCTCTGTCAGAAACACTCATACTGGAGTAAATGCTGATCATTTAAGACTTCCTCCCCAACTAGAAAGTTTGTCTACAAAACCACAGAACTTAAGATCTAAGAGCCTAAAATGAGAATAGCAAATCTGCATTTTATGTCAACCATGAGAGCAGCTGTAGGATTCTGGGTGTAGGGTGGAGTCACAGACCTCTGTTTCAAAGACCTGTAAGATTAAATAAGCTACTATGTGCAAAACAACCAGACTAGTGCTGATGAGCAGCAAGTGTTGTCACTGTCATCATCACGTGAAAATCTGTATCACGGAGCTGAGCAGCAGAGGAAAGGACACATCCTGCAGTGGTTTAGACTAAAATGTTCCCAACAGTCTCACATGTTCAGGGGTGAGGCTTTGGAGAGGAGGAAAGTCAGGGTACTGTACTCAGTCCCAGAGTATCTACTGTGAGTTCATGCTGAGTGCTATCAGGAGGAGGGGCCTGGGTAGAAGTGCACTGCATCGGCCTAGAGCCCTCACACTTTCCCTGCTTCCTGGGTTCTCTGCGTCCTGCACGCCATGAGGTGAGCAGCTTTCTTCTGCCAGGCCCAGCCGCCATGTCACTGCTGTCTGGAGGCCAGAATCCCACAGACTGCACACTCTGAACTTGAGCCAAAATAGACTTCTACTTTAAGTTGCAGGTGTTGGGTATTTTGTTTTAGTAACAGAAAAGGAATGAATAAACAACCAACGCTCATTTTAATATCTGAAATCTTAAACTGTTTCTTCCCACCTAAATCATAAACACAATCAGCATTGCTTCCATGCAGTACATTTCTCCACTGGGCCTATTCCCATGGCAACTAGCATCAAAGGGGCTGAAATGTTCCACTGAAAAGTCATGAACAGGGGTGAGGCTATGGCTCAGAGGTGAAGTGCTTGTGTAGCATGCACAAAACCTCAGCAAGCATGTACATGCCACACACGCGCACGCGAGCACACACACACATGCAGACACCAATGCCAAGACTGCCATCAACAGTGCTTCAAGTGCTTATATTCCTAGACTTCAAAAATAAACTCAGGTTTTCAAAGAACTCTGGAAGCTTTCATAAATGTATGAAGACAGACTTTAGTTGTAGAAATTCACTTTGAAACATCAGAGGTATCCACTGACATAGCTAGCTCTGGTCTGGCAATATCTGACAAGGGAGTCAAGGGAGAGCTGTTATATTATGAATCAAAGGATGATGGTCATGCATTCAACAAGGAGTGTATATTAACATATCTCCACCACTGCACATTAGCACCCACTGACCCGCTTAAAATGAGAGCCACTAGATGTATCAAGAAGGGGGTCTTTGCAGGATCACTGCATTTATGAAAGAATAACATAGGCCTTCATTGTCCTGAAAAATTAATGCATGACTCTTTGGGTCTTAAAGTAACTTGCTAGTAGAGTCCAGCTCTGAAGTACGATTTAACTGCTATAAAATCTTTAGCAGATCACATCAAAGTCTCTTTTCTCCTGCAACTTTCTCTTACTCTACCTCAAGCACAAGATAGTATCCTGAAGTTCATTTTAAATTAATTCTTTCATTTGAGCCTCGATCTCCAACTCTTGAGCTATCTTCAATCCTTTATAAAACTACTTAAAATGTTCTAGCAAATAATAAATTGTTAAGATGAATGATGGGTTATTTTTGGATAGATTCATTTTGGGGTTATATTTAAACAATTAAAACAAGGATGACATCTTTACATTCAAGTTGAATGATCCAAATGGTAAATAAAGGAAGTTGCAAAGCATAGTCCTGAAAACCATCAGATTTACCATTATTTTGACATTTACAAATATAGGAAAGAATTCATGCTATTTCTAATGTAAACTAATGTAAAATTTATGTTATTATATCATCACCAAAAATTTAAGTAATTTTTTCACTGTTTTATTATATGTGCCCTGGTCCTTCTCCATATATGGACATACTCTACAATGCTCTCAGACTGACTTACCTATGGAAAATTCCATTTCACCTAAAGCAGCTATAAGAAGTGCTATTTTAAACAAATGCACAGAGAAGCAGCCTAGTACGAGACATTCACAGTCATCTTGTTACAGCTCCTTCGGAGAAGATCTCACTGTACCACTTCACAAATCCAGGACTGTCAGTAGCCAACTGAGAGCTGCATGGTATATTTCCGCTCCTTGTCAATTTCGTCTCCTATTTTCTACGTGTATTGCATATCAGCAAGGTCATCTTCACATTGAGCACAGACATCCACATACTACACTGTATATGCACAAGCTCACCTGTAGCTCCCTCACTCTGTTCGGAAGGAATTCATTGAAACATATTTTACTTGTGAGTGGACTCTGCTCACTCTCATCCAACTGAATACTTTGGTTTTTATTGTTTTGGTTTTTCAGTGCTAAAGACTGAATCTAGCCCCCCACTACCCATGCTGAGCACTTACTATTCCACTGAGATATAGTCCCAAACCCTTTCAAACAAATGTCCACCAATTTACTCCTTTCAGGGGGGCAAAACAGTGTGTACTATACTGTTCACCAAAACAAAATTCTCAGAGCTAAGGCAGCAATTCAATTACCACATAAACTAGGGAGGGTCAGAGAGTTGTCTTGGAATTAGATGATCACCAATTAATTTTAAAAGGTGGATACGTTGTGTACACCTGTACTTTATGATATCTGGGGATCTAGCTGCAGAAGGAAGAAAACAATCCTGACAGAGAACAGACCTAGAATCATAACGCTGTTCACTAACGAGGGCTAGAGTACACCACTGAGGAATCTGTTCAGGCACCGACAGGCCGAGGTGTGTAGTGTTACAGTGAGATTCCACCTAAAGAGAACAGAAAGAGCTTTAACGCTGCCCAAGTGACCTGGAGACCTATAGCCCAGGGGCTAGAGCCCTTCAGGCATTGGCCGGATGAAGGCAGCCCAAAGGAAGCGCTAGAAGAAAAGTAGCAACAAGCCCCAAAGCTCCTTATGCATAAGAGAAGTAAGCAATATGCTACATTTCCACTGACCTTTTTTAAATACTCTAGAAACAAGATCTGACTTTTGGGCTCACTTCACTTCTCTCAAAACAATCTACCTGGCTCTTCCCAAAATCACATAGCAGTTATTAAGCCCCTGGAAGGAATGGAACCTAGAGGTTCCAAGTAGGAATTTTATGTTGCTCACAGATAAGAAATACAAGGTAACAAGACATTCGGATCCTGAGGTAGCCAGAGAGAAGGTTCCTACTTCCCAGGGAAGGGGCTTCCCTTTATTCTCTGACCAGACAAACCCACTCAGGTCTGTGACAGAGGGAGGGAAGGTGATTAACTACACTGCATTTCCTCACTCCCCATAAAGAAAGGGGCAGATAACCAAGAAAGGGGAAAAGTGAGACCAGGTAATTTCAATGTAAAAATCATCTCTAACTGTGTTTTAAAAACCATCATCTGATTTTGCTTTTCATGTACTCAGCACGATAGATTCTTTGTCGCTCACCTAAAACTCCTCCTCGATCTTGCTAATTTGGTATATGGTCTTTCAAACATGTCTCCAATATTCAGTTTTCAAAGATTCATCAAAATCCAATCCCATGTTACTTCTGCTTTTGAAACCAGTACCAATTTGAAAGTTTCCAATTTAAAAAGCTGTCATTCCTATCTTCAGATACTACACTTCTCCTAAAGGAATTACTCTAGAGTTTCAAATCCAAACCACTGAGTCAGCAAGACGGGCTCCCCGAAGGGATCTTCCTCACTTTACACTCTCTCTACTCCATCACAGAGTATAAGCAGGGTGCTGTGAAAGACTCAACGCAAAGGAAATGAAATTCCTGGTGAGAGGGAAGAGGAGCTTTCCATGCGGCAAAGGAAAACACGAGGGTAGGGAACTGTGAGAGGAAGGAAAGAGTCAAGAAGTCAGAGGAATAAGACATGGGCAAGGTGGGGACTTTGAATTCCAGGGTCATGCTTTCGTGGGCTGGACAGTCGGTTCACGTGAAGACCTGGCTCCTGGTAGCCATGAGACAAGTATTGTCCAAGGAAACTCTACAGGAAAGAGGGAAACAGAGAGAAAGACCTTGAGCAAATGGGAAAGCGACAAGGAGCTGGGAGGAGGAGAGAGGGAGGAACAGGAGGGAGACAAGGAATTAAGATTTGTTATGTACATGTACCACCTCCCCCCGACAGTGAACATAATCATTACGTACTAGAAACACATAGTGATAAACATAAAAATTAAAACAAAAGAAAGCACAGGAGAAAAATCAGACAAACTGAATGCAAGCCTTAGTTAATAACGATACAAGCGATCCAATTATCTGTAAAGCAGGATTCCAGATGAGGTGGAAGTGAGAACAAGACACAAGAGAAGATGCTAGAAGGCCTAAGAGAACAAGCTCTCTCCGAATGTGAAATGGGCAGAGTGGCACCACCATCTCTGGACACTCAGCAGGGAAAATGCTCTTGTAAAGGTGACAGGTACAGCGGGGGGTTATGGTCACTTTCTTTTGTAAACAAAAGTAAAATCAAATTCCATAGCAGATTTGTTGTTCTCTTTTTCATTAAAAGATACGCATTCTAATATAGCTCTTTGTTTCTTGGGGTGTCAGTGCCTTCTAAATCTTCCAAGACTTACTGGAGTTTTCTTCTTATATAACTAGGGTTTGACAGGTAGGTAAGATTTTAGCTGGGTGGTAATTCTCACAGGAGTGATGAATTGTACTTGAAAAACCCACAAGAAGGAATTTACAAAATACCATGGGAAGCCTCACAGACAAAAGTTCTACATAAAAGTTGCATGAACCGAAGGCCCGGGGATAGAACAGAGCCACAGAAATAAAGGATTCTCAGTGGATGAAAATGATGAATGCACTTAGTCTTAGACAGATATAAGGACGGACAGTGCCTGCTCACATGGTGCAAAAGTGTAAGATGTTGTTCCAGTCCTCACTGACTCCTCTTCGTAAACTCTGAACACTTCCCTGTTATTTTAATTCGTCTTTGAATTCACAGCTATTAACTTCCCACCAGAACCACGTGAGAGTTTTGTTTCAGATATTCAGACTGTCTTGTCTTTCACTGGACAAGTAATGGCTGACTTCCCTGGGCCCGCAGCACAGCAGACATCCGCACGTCCCTGTCCCTCTGTAAATGCCCTTCGGGTCCACCCAGACAAACAGGCGTCCAGTGTAAAGAGTGCACATCATAGGAGCTTGACGACTGCACTGTGAACAAAACCTCAAAGTTCATTTATGCCAAGATGTTTATGTTTCTTTGTCGCTATAATTTTATCATGAAAACTCAGCCTTACGAAATACAAATATTCTAAATGTTCACCAAAGAAAGAAAGGAATAAATAAGCAAGCCTGGATGATGGAAGCTGAGGGTTTGGATGGAACCAAGATAGAGAAATTTCGTTTGGTGGAATATGAACTTCCTTAGGGGAACTGGAGTTGAATATGAGAATTAAATTGTATATTATCTGCTCTTTGTGTTACAAATAAGTTTGTTCAGAAAAATGTAATATTGATTTTATTGTTCCCTATATTGCACACATCTAACGTTCTCATTTCATTTAATACTTTCTGATATTACTGTGACAACTAAATGGAAGAATTACTATATTATTTGTTGTGCTGTCTGATTTGCTTTAAAATACTTCATCATAAATATTGTTCTATAACAACAAAAAAAGAATACAAATATTCCAAAAGGTTTTAGGCATTGATTTTAAGCACTCACAAGAAGGAAGCATAGAGTCAGTTTCTAACTCCTATTAAAGGATTTCAGTGTTTCCATTTGCTGTCTTTGGACACCTGCCAAATACTTCTCAGTTTTTTCATAACTTTAAAGTCCAGCTAATTTCCTAAATTTACACTCTTAATAACTATAGTTTTAAAAGCAAGACACAATCTACCAAAAAAATTTCCCTAGTATCCTTTAGTTTTGAGAAAGCAGGCTCCTAGATTATAACATGAATACATGTAAGTTCATATATTAACCTTTTAAGTATAAGTTTTATGTTCTTGGTATGACTGTACAAATCAAATCTTGCATGTGTTTTGTCATTTCTAAAACTATTCAAAGCATATATTCCATTATGAAAAGTAATAATGCATAACAATTAAGAGAGCATGAGGAGTTTAAACATTCTGACTTACTATATTGACTTTGTCTCTTTCTAGCCGGGTGAAGTTATTTAACCTCTTTTAGCATCACTGTGTGTGTGTGTGTGTGTGTGTGTGTGTGTGTGTGTGTGTGTGTTTCTGGGGACTGAATCAAGGATCTTGAGCACACTAGACAAGCACATCACCACTGCACTATAACCTCAGCTGCAGTTTTCCACATCTGTAAAATAAAGAGAACACTAGCTTCCGAGTACTGTTGGGTCATTTAGCAGAACTTGGATAACCATGTAGTATCATGTTGTATTTAACACAGGACCAGGTCCACAGTAAATTGTTTGATTTAGAATTATGATTTTGTATAACAGAGAACTACTTTTTGGTCATGATTTTAAACTACAAAGGTCACCCTACGTATTTTTTGATAACATACTGTGAAACTCTCATTTCACATTAAGTCAAAAATTACTTCTCTGAGCTGCATTACATCATTCTTCAAGCTGGGCCCAGGTGAAAGGACCTGGTACATAACACCCCGCAGAGAGTCTCATCTACACACATGGTCCAATCAAGAACAATTTTCTGAAATTACCTTTCTATTAAGGGGACTGAAGGAGAAGTAAAGACTCCTTGAAAAGGCTAGAAAAGGCTCCAAATAGTCAAGCCAATGGATAGGCCTCAGGGCACAGGATTGTTAACGCCTGTCAAAATAAGCTCAGAAGCTAGTGAGCAAAGCCAACTTTGAATAGCAAGGCTAGTCCCAAATTTGATCAGCAGCTTTAAAAAACACTATGGAAATGATGCATTACGGTACATTAACAAGCAAAGTCCTGGCCTTCTGATGACTGAAGTGATTCTTTTTCTTAATGAAACATTCTCTTATCCTATGTGTAGCAGGTGACAGTTTTTCCTAGGTTAAATCACACTAGATTTTAAAAAGTGGATACTACACCTCCAATGAAGGCCTCAGTAACTTCCCACTAGGGATATCTGCAAGCAAGGCCATAGCAGGGCACAGAAGGTCAAAGCTATTGTCTCCCTCAACATCCCTATGGGCCTCCTACAACAATAAGCAGCCAGAGGAGAGACCTCTCTTTCCACCACGACAGAATCTGCCTCCCTGTGAAGGCCCAGGGTCATCATCCACACCACTGTCGGCAGAGAAATGACAGGACCTTACCGCAGATGTGAGCCGAGCAAGGATTTCGTCACTGCTCTCTTCAGAATCTTCAATTTTCTGGTGAGACCTTTGAGAACAAAGAACAAATTACTCTTCATTGTTGGCTGCTCTGATTTACCTGCCATGATAAAACGAAAAACAGGCAAAAAAAAAAAATGGCATTGTTTTTATGAGTAAAAGTACACAAGTAACATACATCAGCAAAGTCACACAAACACAATCTTATTGCAAAGCAACTAATTGTTCCTTCAAGGTAATTAGCAAGAACCTCTACAGTGCGCCAGTGGAATCCTGGGGACCATGGCTGGTCTCCAAACGGTAGCTCACAATGAGCTCCACACGCCTGACTACCGATGTGGGCCTGCTTGGAAGTAGAGCAGAACATAAGGGGAGCTGAAATTCCCTTAAACTAGAAAGGAAATGTAAAGGTTGAAAATATAAAATGTGAATTTCACACTGTACTCAAGTTTCAGCCAGCCCAAACCAATTTACATGGTGTATTTTAGCCCTGTGAACATAATGAGAATTATGAAGAATACAAAAAACACAGGGTCCCCTTTACCAAAGGACAGCAGCCCAGGCGCTGTAACAGTGTAAGGTCACCTTGTTTCAGAAAATATGTATTTTTAACTCGATTGCTGAAAAGTTTTCATCACATAAATATATATATACTAACATATATAATGTTCAACTTATAAGTTACCTATTCTCCCTAGTTAGATACGAAGAAAAAAAAATGGCGAATGCTAAACCGAATGTATAAATTCATCTCCTACATCTATTTCCCCAAGCAGCCACTCTGGACACACTGGCAGACGCAGGACTCTGGGGAACGGCTGGGAGAGTCCGTGCAAGAGCCACCGCTGGTGACAGGAACGTTGTCCTCAGGCCCACAGCGCGTCTCCTGCAGGGGGGCCGGCCGCAACGCAACACGGTAAGAAGGGAAAAGCTAGCTGGTTCAGTTCTGGCATTGGCTTCTTCCTTCTGTCGATGCAATTCAACCCTCTTTTCAGGAAAAGTCACACCTTCAAACCAGAGCAATGAATTACAAGCCACTGCCCTTCCGAGAATTGTGAGGTACAAGCAGGGCAGTGCTCAGGCTGTCAAATACCTCAATTACTCACGCACAAGCCAAGTCAGATGCTGCTGCTCATCTGTCTGATACCAACAGCAACAACCAAGTGTTATAACTCAGCGTGTAAAAGAAAGTTATCTGAATAATGAACACTTCAAATAACAAGTTCTATTAAGAATTTTCTACACAGGTTTCCTTCCAGACGGAGAAGAGATGTGAAACCCTTCCTAACCTAAACATCAAACCAGGCTTTGGTTATTGAGCTGAAGGGCCTGAACGGACCCGACAGGAAATTAGGAGCTGAGCGTGCTCACAATGAGAGCACCAAACAAGGGCTTCTGGGCTTGTCTCTCTGGAGCAAAGCCTGGGCCGGTCGTGTCTTTTCATGTTCCTCAGACCCCACAGACACATGCAGGATTAGTTAATGTGCATGAGGTATTTCGTGCCAGCACAGATTCCGTCATGAATCTGTTTTCAATAAGCTGTTGAAGGGAACTCGGAATTTCAAGGGAAGCGCATGTGTCTCCAATGGGTAATGGTTATTTCATGAGCAGTGGCTGAGCTGTTGCTTCTGTAGTGACAAATAGCTCACTCCCTGTTCAGAAGCAAAACTGTCTCTCATCACTCTTCCAGCACAAAACATGAGCTGGCAGAAATGTGTCTGAAGGAAGTATGTGTGAGAAAGACAGAGGGATGAGCTCCTGGGAGCCGCCCGCAGCACACATCCCACTCTAACCCTGTCGTCACCATGATTTCTGGAGCCACGCCCAGAACTCCCAAGTCTTTCTCTAGTTTCTGCATCCCCCTAAGCTTCCCTTGTTTGTCTGCCTGCCTGCTAAGCGGCTGGAGGCGGCGATTCCAGGAGCTTTATGGGGTGCTACATGGGGCTCTCACAGGCGCCTTGGACTGAAGCAAACCCACACGGGCTCTCTGGCCTCTCCTCTTGAGCTTCATGGCAACCCTCCTGTGTGCCCCCCAGTCAGCGCTGGGTCTTCTCTCTGGCCCCCACCCTTCCCCTGCAGTGCTTCAGTCCCTCCCTGCACCCCTCCCTGACAGTCCAGGCCCCAAAATCCTCTCGAAATTCATCTCACGTGGAGTCCAAGGAGCTGTGGCGAACAGGACTGGGGAGCACAGCGAATGGGCAAAGAGCTTGACGGAGGAAAGGGAGAGGGAGGGGCAGCCTCTGGTCACTCTTTGCTGTCATCTGCATGGACACTTTGCTTCTTGTCCTCCTCCTCAGCTTTTTATCAAAACGTTCCTTTCCATCTCCTACACGATGTATTTTTGTAAAACAAGGATAAACTGATGTGTGCGTCGATACACATCCAGGCAGCCGAAAAAGGACAAAGTTCTCAATTACCAGATCAAAGTAGAGAATGAAACAGATGAGCAGAAAGAAAAAAAAAAATCAAGGGTGATATCTGCATATTTTCCACTATTAATGAAGGGAACTGTGCTGTCAGGTGAATAAAAGAGGAGAGGGAAAGCGTGCTTCTTCTGAGGCTGTGGCTAGAGAAGCAAAAGAGGAAAACTGGCTGGAACCACACACAGTGGCAGTGACAGTGACAGGAAGGAGACCTCCTCAAGGAGAAGTGCCCACCCCCAAGACAGCGCCAGCAGGCGTCCTGTTAGGAACTCCCCGGCCGCTTCTCAGAGCCTCTGCTCACAGACAGACTAAGCCAGATCAGGTAATTCTTCAAGGTAAACATCTTCATGGTTTGGCAGGTCTAAGGATACTATTATAAGAATACTATTATAAGGGTACGAGGATGGCAGACACCTAACATGCTCAACTTAGAACTAAATGATGGGACCCTTTGATCAACATCTTCTCATGTTTCCTGCCCATAACACCAATATTCTGGAGGTGACTATCTCACCTAACAGAGCAAATTCCCATGAAAAAAGGAAAAATAAAATGGTGGAAGAATGAGAATTAGTATTTTTCTGAACTCTTGAGATCATGAAGACAAACACCTGTTCACCTGCTCAGGGGAAGACATGTTTTTGTAATAGTTAGGCTGATGGTAAATATACCCAATAGCAGGACCCTGTGAATGAGACAAGTTCCACCAGGGATCCAGGGTGCATGAGGAGGTGCTCGTCTAAACTTATAACCAGACATTACTAGCATTTTTTTGGTTTATTTTTAGGATGTGAAGATTTATGCTTAATATTTAATTAAACAGCTGCCTCTAAATGCTAATCCAACCAAACCTAAAAGTTCTATTTCGGCTGCAATTCCTGTTCCACTCTTCACTATAGATGTACTCTGATAAGCTGCCTGTTCCCACACCTGTTGTTCTCCATCAACAATGGAAATTTTAGGAATTTGAGAGGACTCCGTGCTTCCTTGGGAGAAGGGATGACGAGCAATAACAAAGATTAAGAATAGCTGATTTTATAACTTTTAAAAAAAAAACAATTCAAAGAGATAAATGGAAAATTTCTTCCCCTATGATACAGCATTATGCCAAGTTCCACTGTGAAAAACATTGACAAATATTCAAAAATATTTTTTATTTACCCAGATACTATTTCTTCTCTCAGTTCATGAGAATGTAATTAGGACAAGTCAGAAGTACAAAGGGGAAGTTGGGGACAGAGAATGGTGACCCTGGACTGGAGCTCCCAGGGCAGAGGCTGGAGCTTGGGTCCTTCCAGAAGCTGAGGGATTCCATGCATTTCTCAAGCTGCTATGCACGTCAGATGGAAAAAGAAAACTCAGGCAGGTTTAGGTGAGGAAGGGCACAGAGGTGAGAAGGCATGGGCAGTGACGCTGTATCATCTAAGATGCTTAGGGGACACAGCACTCTAACTTTGGAAGCCATCATGTAAAGCTGGTGATAAATACATTACTCACTGGATATATCCAGGTGGCATGTGCAGCGAACAGAGTGCAGAGCAAACCAAACCCTGAGCTTAGGTTTCAAAATATACGTTCTATTGTTAGTTAGGGATTGCCAACCTGAATCATCAGAGATCAACAGCTTCCATGGAAAAGATAGCTTGCTACCCACAGGCATAAGAGCAAGGGACATGCCACACCATGAGAGGCACACAGCAAGCACCAGCGTTAGTCAGGAGGTGGAGGCAAGGAGGGGAAACGTGGGCAAGAGCAGTCTGTGTGTATAGTTCCATAGTAACAAGTGAAGCAGGACAGACAGGCCAGGGATTGAGCAGTGTGAGTCATTTCACCAGCCGTGGAGCAGGGGCTGCCCGTGGCTGCAGTGCTGGACACCGAGGGCAGATGACAAGTGGCCAGAGCGGTAAAAACCAAAGGAGTAGGAGGTTGGGGTAGGGGCTCTGGATTAGCTGGTTCACGTCAGATGTGACAGCAAAATACAGTATGTATTTAAATTTTTAAAATTATATTAAGCAAAAAGACATGCTGCCATTAATCTTCCTCAAAACACTTCCCCTCACTTTAAACACATTTATCCCATCATTCTGGCCACTGCTGAAGCAGTTCTGGAAGTGTTCCTCTGGGAGAGTCTTGGTTGACTTGTTGTAGTCGCCTTGACGTCGTAGGTGGATTCAAGAAGGTTACCATTGTAGTCACTTTGATTTTGAGAAAGAGTCGCTCAAGTGAGGCCAGATCCACTGAGTAAGGGGGACGAGGACAAGGGGAATTTTCTTGTTTTATTTTGTTTTTGAGACAAACTATGTAGTTCAGGCAGGGCTGCAATTCCTATGGAGTGCAGCCTGCCCTCAACAGCAATCCTCCTGCCTCAGCTTCTCAAGTGCTGGAAATACAGGTAGTGCCACCACATCTGGCTGATACTGAATTTTTTTTTTTTTTTACGAGTCTGGCTTCCCATTGTATGCCAATGGGCAGCGGCATTCATTGCATTTTTTATAATATTTCAAAGAGACATACAAGAAGACTTCTAGAACTGCTTCAGAGCATGCCAAAAATACTGGGATGAGTGTGTTAGAAGGAAGGGGGATTAATGGCAATGTGTCTTTTACTGTGATGTTTTCAATTTTAAATACTAATGGGATGTTTCAACCACTCCTTGTATATAAAAGGTGTGTTCACATGGAAATCCTTTCCTACCTCTGTGAGTTGCCTGGTTCTGTGAGATGCAATCTCTCCAGGGATAGCAAGGCCCCAGATGTCAAAGCCCTGAAACTCAGTGTAAGAAAAACAAGTGAATGACTACTTTCAGAAGGGCAAGAGCAGCTGCACCAGCTAATGCGGGCGGGTCAGTGGGGCCAGCACTGTCTCAGCTTTCTCATCACGGAGGCACAGGTTCTGACCCGACCGTCTACAGGAGCAGAGGTTGGTCTAGATATCATTTCCAGTTCATGGTCATCTGGCTCAAGGCACAACAGCACAGCAGAGAGATAAAGATGAGGAAAGCTGCTCGTGTCTCAGTGGCCAGGAATTAGAAAGCAAAAGAAGGGGCAGGAAGGGAGGGCCACCCTTCCACTGACTCCCCTAGTGGCCCTCTGCTTCCAGCCAGCCCTGCCCCTCTCAAGAGCTAGTCTGCTCTAGCACCCCCAGACTCACCCACCTTCTAAAGCACCGGCTAGGAGCACGCGAGGCCTTCGGGGTATCTCCATCTAAACTGTAACAAGCACTAGAAATCCACCTCTGCACCTGGCCACTGCCATCATGACAAAGGTGCCTCCGATACAGGAAGTGTCCACTCAGGCACCAGCAGCTCCCAGGTCTTCCTCTGTCAAGGCCAAGGCGCCCGAGCACTCACTGGGCACTGAGGCTACACTGAGGGAGCACAGAGAGCCAAAGAGGGCTTTAAAGCTGACTATGTTACAGTAACTTTACTGCACTGGACTAAGATTGTGAGATTTCTTTTCATTTTCTCTGACTACCCAGCAGGATGGAGACACATCTAGACAATCCCAACACCTGATCCCTTGGCAAAAGACAAAGAAGCTACATCTTTCTTTACACACCTGAGTGTTGCCCAAGTTAAACTGTAGCTCTTCTCTGCCAGTCTTTCAGTCAGGAAGTAAGTGTCAACAGGTCTGTAACTGGAAGGATGGAGTTTCAGGTAGCAGAGGTTCCCAGACTGCCTGTCAGAGCCCATCCTCGGCCCTGGCCAGCGAGCTGCGGTAGTAACACCTGAGTTTCAAGAGTCGAGATTCCCCACAGCTTAATTCTCAAGCCGGGCAGTGAGAGGGAGATGCGCCTGACTAGTCCTGAGGGAAGTAGTAGGCTGCTTCTCCCTTTGCTGTTACTTCCTTATGCTTCACTCACTCTGTCCCTTCTCCGACCCAAAACAAGCCAGAAACTCAGTAGTACCTTCATTCCCCTTCCCGCTTTAAATATTCATTTTAAAAATGAACAAAATCTTCATTCTATTTTTATTTTCAGAAATGCATTTGTACAGAACGGAATTTTGTTCACAGAGGTATCAAAGAGATTTTCTTCTATTATTTTAAAGACACTTAGAGAGGAGATGGGAAATAGAAGGACCTGAAATGGAACTGTATATAGGTGGACTGCTATCGCTTTCAAATACCAAAAACGACTGTTAAAAAGTGCACAGAACGGGGCTTCCACCTCTTGTGGGGACAACAGAAGAATCTAGAGGACCTCAGAGGGCCTTTCATAGCAACGAATAAAAACGAAACAGCACAGGGCTGAGGGGGACATAGAATGATGGGTTCTTTCAAAAAAAAAGCAACAGGAAGAGCAGTAAATTACCAGAAGCAAATCAACTCAGACCAAACCCGAGGCAGGATTTGGGCTCCCCCTTGAGGGTTGGGTGGAATTTAACTAGCAAGACTAAAAAAGAGAGCAAGAGGAAGAGGAGGAATAAAGTGGTGGCAGCGGCAGAGGAGAGAACAAGAGCATCCCATGGGTGGGAGGAGGAACGGACATGGACTGGAGGTGAAAGAGCAGAGCGCCCGGGCGAGAGAAGGCGGGACTGACGGGCACGCGCGGGGTTCCGGAGAGGGCGGGACTGACGGGCACGCGCGGGGCTCCGGAGAGGGCGGGAGTGACGGGCACGCGCGGGGCTCCGGAGAGGGCGGGAGTGACGGGCACGCGCGGGGCTCCGGAGAGGGCGGGAGTGACGGGCACGCGCGGGGCTCCGGAGGGGGCGGGAGTGACGGGCACGCGCGGGGCTCCGGAGGGGGCGGGAGTGACGGGCACGCGCGGGGCTCTGGAGAGGGCCAGGAAAATGCAGATGCACGAGGAGTATCCAGGGCATCTTTTCTCCCAGCAAAGTGTATTGTTAGCCTGGATAACGCAAGACTTGGCTTTTCAAAATCTGGGGCCGGGGAGTTAGCTCAGTGGTTCCGGCGCCTGTCTTGCAAGTGCAAGGGCCCGGGTTCGATTCCCCGGTAACCACATACCTATACTGGGTATGGAGACAGCAACCAGTACCACATTTCACAGTGCCGGGCATGGTGGCTCACGCCTGTAATCCCAGCACTCGGGAGGCAGAGGCAGGAGGATTGCTGTGATGTGAGTTTGAGGCTGAGC
>PVIR01035755.1:0-16223 GCA_004026965.1 Petromus typicus | reverse complement strand
GTGAAAGGGGACAATGTGGAGATTGTAACAAAAAAGTAAGGAAACAAATTTTATATATATGGGGGGGTGGTAGGGTGGGTGGGGCTATGGGAAAAAATGAGAATTAAGTTGTGTCTTATACTGGTACAAATCCCCATTATGGAGTGCAATCATGATGTGTATATTTAATGTACCAATAAAGATAATTAAAAAAAAAATTTGAATAGGTCATATGGAACAGAGAGTCAGACTTCTAGATTTCTTCTCCAGGTATCACAGTGCTGCCTCCAAAGTTCTTCATTGTGTTTTCACTCAGGAGTCGTTGTCAACTAAGTTCCACCGAACGCCAAGACGAAGCAGCTTCCCAGCGTCAGTGGTATCCAGCTAATGCTTTCCTTGGACTCAAGCTATAAATCAATTCATGAAAAAAAAGGAAAAAGTCACAGAATCTGCTGCCAAGACAGCAAATGGCTTTCCACCACTGTCAATTTAATGTAAAGATTCAGCTTATTAAATATTAAATTTACATCAAGCTCTTCTTATATCAGAGTAAATTCTATTCCCAAAAACTCCAATTATGAAGCTATCAATAGGATTTACTAATGTCCATGTTATTTTGTTTCCAAGGATGAATTATACTAATTACTAATATGTACAAGTCCCATTGAAACATAACAGCAACTGTAGGTACAGAAAAAGAGATACTATCTAAGCTTCTTCAGTTATAAATAACTGATTTAATAAATGATAAAATATGATCATTCTGCATCCGAAGAATAACTCCAACATGCTGGCAGGTTCCCGAACAATATAGATTGCATTGTTAATAAAGAATACCAGGGCCAGGGAGTTAGCTCAGTGGTTCCAGCACTTGTTTTGCAAGGGCAAGGGCCCGGGTTCAATTCCCGGGTAACCACATACCATACTGGGTGTGGAGACTCACACCCAGCAGCAACCAGTACCACATACCATAGTGCTGGGCATGGTGGCTCAGGCCTGTAATCCTAGCACTCAAGAGGCAGAGGCAGGAGGATTGCTGTGAGGTGAGTTGGAGGCTGAGCTCAGGGCCAGCCTGAACCACAAAGCAAGACCCTGTCTCAAAAAAAAAAAAAAATTGGTCAGTAAGCTACTTTTTATGTGTAACTGCTTTAGATCTGTGTCTAAATACCTTAAATTACAACTACATATTAATTTCTAGCCACCTAAAAATTTTTATGGCTTTTATTTTTTGAACTTTTTTTTGTAATCGGTTGAGGTCACATCAAAACAGTTAATTCAATGCTAACAGTTTTTTTCATATCTTACTTTTAATAAATACTGTAGGACTCTTTCCCAGACATTTGATTATTAATAGCAGAAAATCATATGACTGCACTAGATGACATCAACTAATCCCCCAAAGCAACTGTTCCTCTCTGTTTTGGAAAGAAATCTCAGGCATGTTTGCAGAGCCAATACACAATAAGCCCCACTATTAATTAAATAACATTAAATTAATTAATTTCAGTTAGCACAACTTTGACGTCCACAACTACAGCTTGTTGTGGTTAAACATGACAAAAAACAACAAGGACCATTACCCTTGTG
The DNA here is from genome assembly GCA_004026965.1 of Petromus typicus. Classification (NCBI taxonomy): domain Eukaryota; kingdom Metazoa; phylum Chordata; class Mammalia; order Rodentia; family Petromuridae; genus Petromus; species Petromus typicus. Next base: position 14,657 of record PVIR01035755.1, on the reverse strand, counting down.
AGTGCCATCCACTTATGCCCTTTGGGGAATGAGTCTGGATATAAATAAATGATAGTGAATAGCGTAGTACTGTTCCCAAAATGAGCTAATCATCGATATGACTTCACTGGATTTAATCATTGTGAATCATGTCCATGAAGGTATTGTTGTTTATTTCACAAGCACTTATTGATGCTCCCATGTGAATCATGAAGCCAGGCACCAGACCAGATGTAGACATATATACTACTCAGCACTTATACCTAAAAGTTTAATTTTATTGAAAAACATAAACACAGTTATAGAACCTATAATGTATTAAATATTCCTCATAATATATGATAATCCTTATGTGAATCCAAGGCTCTTTGCACCCATGTTTATAGCAGCTCAGTTTGTGATTGCTAACTCTTGGAAACAACCCAAATGTCCTTCAGCTGGAGACTGGATAAAGATGTGGTTCTTTTATAGAATGAAGTATTACTCTGCCATTAAAAATGATAAGATTGAGTCATTCATTACCAAATGGATGTACCTTGCGGACATCCTCATAAGTGAAATAAACAGGTCATAGATGTGTAAATATCATATATTTTCTTTGGTATGAGAATATGAAGTTGTAAATGAGTTGTAGTATATACAGTTGATATTGTGAAGTAGAAAATATTTAAAAGGAAAGAGTGTAAGGGTAAATAAAGAGGGGGAAATGAATGTGGTAATAATGAAGAAAACAAAGATTTTGTATATAGGGGGAGGGGGATCCAGGGCAGGGGGGAGAGGAAAAATGAGAATCAAGTCATGTCATTTTTGGTACAAATTCTTAATGTCGAATGCGATTATCATGTGTATTCATAATGTACCAATAAAGATATTTTTTTTAAAGATAGGCATTACTATTCTTATTCTATGCTGCAGTCACCAGTTCTATTAGTTTGGAAGTTTATCAGTAGCCATGAACACAACTTACTTCAGAAAAATCAGATCGGAGCCCACTCTATCTTTGCAATTAGATGAGCTGACAAATTTCCTTTTATAATCAAAACCAGTTTGAGTTGAGGTGTTTTTTCCATTATTTGCTTACAAAATGCTCTGATATACAGGAAGATTTTCAACCTCAAAAATTAACACTTCTTAAACATATAGAAGTTACCAATAAAGATTTCAATTAGAAAAAAAACACACAAAAAAATATATAGAAATTACGGTTTTCATTTTCTATTTCTCAGACATCATCAGAACCGTTGATGATTTCTTTGTACAAAATCTTAAAACTTCATTAAATAAACATTTTCAGAATGAATAAATTAGTTGAAAAAAGTGAGTGAATGAGTAAAAAATGACTGCCTATACAGTAATCTCTCTGATGGTATTGGCCTTGGCTCTTCCAGGCCAGGATGCATAATAGCACTTTATAGTGTTAAAATAAAAAAACAATAATTGATAGTGACTTCACTCTTTGAATTTATTTCGCTTTTCTTAGTCACTGAACAATAATTTGCTGTCTATAGTTTATAATGAATCATATAAGCTTATCCCCACCCCAATTTAACATCATCTGAAAAACCACACATAACTAAAGTTAGATCGCTAGCACCCAGAAAGTCAAAACAGAATAGTCATGCATCTACTACTTGCTTCACCTTATATTGACCTCCCTTCTCTCCTAGTCATCAATAAACAACGTTCACCAGATCCAAAACTTAGGAGAGTAGAATGAGTGCTTTGCTCTATTTTCATATAACAATCAAAGTGAAATACATCTCACTGAACTGCCAAGTGTGGTTGTTAAAAACATTGCAGGATTTTTCTCCAAGGAAGTAGAAGAACATGCAGAGATGACACAACAGAGGCGGGAGGTGTACTGTGGAGAAGAGAAATACTTTAAAGATATTAGTCACACAGGCATGCTGAAGATCCCTCATCTCATGACTGGTAAGTACTCCACCGAGAGGGAATTAACTCTCACATTTACACTGGGAAATGACTATAAAGAGAGAGAAAATGGTTATTTATTTCCAGACACTGCCAATATCCACATCGCTCTCTTGCTGTGTCATAGTCACAGATCGGGACAATGACAGGAACAATCATTTCTAATCTTCCGTTCAGAAAATAATTCTATTGATCTCCACTTTATTTTTTATTTTCCCCATGATTCAGCAGATCAGAACTGCTCTCGTTCCGGTGGCTTCGTATCATTTAGCAAAATGTCCACGGAATTAAAATGCCTTTACAAGTGCATGGGAGGTGAAGAAATTTATTTCAGCACCAAGGAGAGTGCTCTGCCATTTGTCAAACGTACACAGTGCATATTGCTGCGAACACTAAGAGGTAAGAGGAAATTTGGAAATGTAGTCTGATAAGAAGCAGCTCAAAAAAGGAGATTCTAAAAAGGCAAATTAAAGAATAAAACATCTTAATTTTAAAATTAAAGGGATTTCATAGATGCTTATGACTGCAACCATGTGCTATTCTTTCAGCTTTCAAATACACTGGAATGAGTGATTCTTTGCCTATTTTTAATATCAAAGTCACAATTCATGCAGGGGCTCAAATCAGTTTGATGAAGTTACAGAAAAATTGACTTAACAAGTATTAAAAATTCCATAGACCTGTATCCTAAAGTATTTCCCACTGCTTGTATCCTCAATGCTATGCATGTGGTAAATGCTCAGGAAATATTCGAGGTAAAGGAGAATGAATCGATGACTGACGTTCATCAAATGTAGAAGAATGATTCAATGAGCCCCTTCTTCGTAAAGAAAGCTACATTTTACGGGGTCTCTAGGATCCCTATGCTCTACACTACTCAGTCAGAAACGTGAACATAACTTTCCTTGGGCTAGGTCAAAATTCCTCCAGATCCCAGAAAACTCATGCTGCAGGCCACCTCTTTCATCACTACTAAACTAAGGTCACTATGGTTTCAATACTACACCTCTAGGGAAGAGTGGCACCCAACAGAGGCTCCCGCAGTGCCCTGTTAGCAGTTGAACAGGACTTGAACTCAGGATAAACTCTGGCCATCTCCTCCAGGTCCTCAGGTGCCCTATAATTGCCATCTCTACTCCCAAGCAGCCACCAGACCCTCGTCTATGCCAAGAGGAGAAAACGCCAGGCTTCTGTCTCTAGAGAGACCGGACGAGTTTAGAGGCACCCACGCCCAGTTGTGCTAGACAGTGAAGATAGTACAAGAGTCTGCTCTGAGAAGGCACCACAGCCCAGCATGGAAGCCCTGGAAATCAGTGTCTACCAAGGACAGGGCAAAAGATGAAAAAAAAAAAAAAACATGAAAAGGTGATAACATGGCCCTCAAATTGTGCTCGAATACTACTAGGACTTCAGGCCTGTGAATCCCATTCCCTTTTTTATGCATATCAGTGCCAGCGATATAGGTGTGCACAAAGTCAAGCCTCCTGGCGCTCAGGTGGGCACAGCCCAGTTCTCAGCTGCTAAGAGGCTGCCAGCCTCCAGTGCCCGTCTACTTGGACTGTACTATCCGGCCCCCAAAACGGGGGGAGCTGCCAGGGAAGAACTGATTTCCATTTCAAACTGCATTCTGGTACTTCGTACTCCAGCACCATTGGCCGATCAATATTTAATGCTTGGAGATTCTGACTGTGCCGGAGTCGTGTCAGGGGACCGTGGGAGCCAATCTGCTTAGGCTTCTGAGTGATAATTATTCATGGGCTCCTGCCTCCTGCTCTTTCTCTAGCACGGTCCCACTCTGCAGACTCAGTGCCTTATTCAGTCTCCTCTCTCTGCTCGCTCCGCCGCTGTCGCCGGACCCTTCGCCTTCGCCACCGCTCAGCACCTGCGAGGCCCCCACAATGGCTAAAACAGCAATGGGTAAGGCGCCGCGCCCGCTCGCCCTGCAGCCCACCGCGCACCTGCTTCCTTAGCGCTCCGAAGACGTGCAGATGTGTGCTATAAAGAAAAAGACGTTCGTGGGAACAGGAAGGTCGGGTACAGCTCTGGGGGAGGAGGGAGGGCAAACAGGGGTCCTTGGAAATCTCAAGCGAGGAATTTTTTAAGAGATAGAAGCAGGTAAGTTGCCCTCCCATAGATCGGGGATTGATTCTGCTTCCACGTTTAAAATTGAAGCTCGGGCGTGAGGGCAGCGGGCCGCTGCTGGGGCTAAGGGACATTTTGGAAAGTGCTTGGTAACGTCCTATATTTCTTCCGCAGTTGAGAACGAAAATGGGGAACGTGACAGGGGGAGGTTAGGAGAAAGGAAAAGAAGCAAAGTCAAAGTGAAAGCTGGGTGGGGACTGGAGGTGGGCGAGAGGGGCTCGTTTCGTGGTATTGTCTGTGGGGAAAACCTCCGGTCCTGGGCGCGGTGCGGGGATGAGGCGGCCGGGCAGGGAGGGTGGGACCCGCTCCTTTGTTTTAGGGAGAGGAAGAGGACGGAGAGAAGTCTGGGAGGGCGTGGAGGGCGCGGGCGGGCAGCTGCAGGGCGGGGAGGCGCGGCGGGAGGGCGCGGGCCGGGATCGGAGGCGCGGGTGGGGTTTCTTTGTGTGCGGCCCGCGGCCCGGGGAGGGGGCCTGCAGCGCGGGGCGCACAATGCGGACAGCCCCACCCTGGGCGGAACCGCGCCGCCCCCGCCCGCGCTCCGCAGCCCCAGCCGTAGCGGGACGCGCGCCCCGCCCCGCGCTCCGCGCCCCTGCCGGGCTTCCCGGAGAGACCCGGCCGCTCACCCCGCGGCCCCACCCTGGCCTCATTGTTCTGGGGGTGGGGGGAAGGGTGCGGGCTCTCGTTTTTTTCCCCGCATTGGCACATTAAATAGGGTGTCTGGACAGATCCACAGATAAAGATTTCTTTGAACTCCTCTGACGTTTGGGGGAAACGCCTCTGGAACCTAAGGTGTGTCCACACCGTAACGCAGATGAAGATGTGGACGCAGTAGAAAGCAAAGGAGGTCAAGGTCTTAAGTTGAACCATGTAAAATTTCCCTCTCGTGGGTCAGACAGGGCCAAATACTGGTGATCTCGTAGGTTTAACCTCCGTCAGAGCCTAGCGGAGACTCGGACCGCGCCCTGATCCCCAGTGCCTTCCGCCCCAAGGGACCGGGGGTCCCGGCTCCGGCCAGGGGAGAGGCCTGAGGTGGCGGAGTCAGCTCCCCTCCCCGGCCCGCTGCGGCTGCGGACTGGGAGGGCGCGGCAGGGAGCGGCCGACGGCCCCGCCCTGCCCCACCCCTGGCGGGGCTGGGGACTTCGGGGCTCCAGGCTGCGCTCCAGGAAGCCGCTCGGCCAGCCTCGCAGTCCCCGCCACCCGGACGCCTGCGGGCTCACCCCCCCAGCCCCTCCCAGCGGGGGCGGCTCTGCGGAAAGCGGGTGCGAGCCCCGCCCGGCCGCACAAAGGCGCGGCCCGGCCGCAGAGGTGACCCGGCCCTGGCTGCGGGGCAGTTTCTCCTCTCGCTGCCTGCAGCCCGCAGAGCCCAGCGCCGCCCTGCCCGCCCCCCAGTCCACTCGGCCGCCGGGGAAGGAGCCCGCGGAAGACCCCAACGGGGACCCTGCGCTCCGCGCCACGGGGCGCGTCCCGACCCCTCCCGCAGCCCCGGCCGCCGGCCGGGCGGGGGCGCAAGTGGCGCCCGGCGCGTGGAGCTCGGCCAGCCCTGCGGATTCGCCGCCCCCGTCCGCCTGCCCGCAGGGCCAGAGCTCTGCTCTGCGTCCCGGGCCACGCCCGCGGCCCCGGGCGGCGGGCACTTCGCCTGCGCGGGATGGGCTCGAGCTCGAGCTCGGAGCACCGGGCGAGCTCGCCCCGCGCTGTGCGTCCCACGAGGTCTGCGCGGCGCGGGGCGCCCCCGGGGTCCTCAGCAGGATTTTATATCAGATCATCGTCACGATTCCGGGACTCAGTGGCCTTACTTGTTCCCATTTGCTCAGAAAGGACATAGACTACGCTTAGTTCAGGATTAACCCTTGTGCTCACCTTTCTTCCCAGTCTCCCTCGCCCTCCTCGTCCCTCCTCCCACTTTGAGATTTTTGTCTGGTTTGTTCATTAAAATTACAAAGCAAGTGTAGCTTGGCTTCCTGTCCCGGAGTAGGTAGGTTGAGGAAGGAACCTAGGCGAAGGTGCTTGCTAAGGGCTGGGCCCGGGAGCCGGAGATCACTGGAAATTCTCCAGAGAATTGTCTGTGGCTGCGATGGGCGAAAATGATACTTGTACCGCTGAGAGATCAGGATCTTCGGCCTGAGGTTACATCCTTAAACGTCTAAGTATAGTAGTTTATGTACAAAATTTAACTGTTTTCCCCCCAGAACTGTTCTTCCAACTGCTAATCCTTGAAAAGTGTCTCGGTTCTACACAGAAACAAGAAACAAGGATCGTGAAATGGTAGCCACGGTCAGAATCCTACCCGAAATGTAATTGAGGCAAAGATCCTTTCTCTTGTAATTAAGCTGCACTTGCAAATCGTGAAAAGAAACCCACCTTGGCGATAGCAATATGGAAATAATCGATGATTTCTAAATCGTCCCAATGCCAACGCCATTCAGCTAATCATGAGGGCGGGGACTTTTTACCTGACTCATTAAATAATTTTTGGTTTGGGGATGATTGTACAAAGTCTATACCATATTACCAATTAGCTTCCCTAGTGAAGTAGGAGCCTTCGAAATGCATATTTAAAAAAAAAAAACTGAAGGTGAAAAGCTGAAGATTTGATCAGAATTTCAGTTAAAAACTGAGAAAGACAAAAGTAGCTTATCAGCTTATCACACATACGTAGGTCAGTGGGGCGGGTAAACCGAGGCTGCTGCAAAGCTCTGTGCTGCTGAGTGGCCAGGATGGTGCTAGTTCATCTGGTAGTGTTTGTCTGTGCGTTTGAAAATGATCTAAAAGTAGACTTTAACGTGATAACAGATCAGATGATTTGTGATACTAAAATTCTAGAACCTTAGTGGAAATTCACCAAGGCTTTGCCACGTGTTTATAGATTTGTAGTAAATCATTCTAAGGGGGAGGGAGGTATTTTTATTGTTACAACAATTGTCTGTACCACAGGCACTAAAATTTTTAGCAAGGTCTTACGAATTGCATTAAAGAGCTTGGATTGTTTTTGTTTTTTAATTTTTTAATTGCTAGTGGATAGACTGGAAATGGGTGTTTGATCGTGCAGCACAAAATGACGTCCATCAAACCCTCAGTCCTCATGATAATAATGCTGCAGGAAGCTCCATCTTATTTAGACTCGGGGTATGTCCTCGCCGAGCGCCTTAAAGCTGATTTCACCTAGTGAAAGAGTTTTCCTCCTTATAACTGAAGATACAGACAGTTACCTAATTCTCTGGCTATCTAGTAGTAGCTATCAAGAATTTTAAAGTAAAATCTGAATAACAAAATAAAACAAGCGTGAATTGATTACATATTGAATTGAACCCTGTCATTGATAATCCAGACCATCTTTAGGAATAATCCTGATTTGCTGCTTCGGCTGGATAAGAAGGCCGTACGTTTATGCTCCTCCCCCACCCCCACCCCCGTAGCTGCTTGTTCATAAGAGGCTGGAGGAAGCTGTCGAGGAGCAGGTGGGAGCTAGCGCACAAACATCGGCCTGGGTGTGGTCAGCCCCACACTCCTGATAGCTAACTCCAGCTCACGCCAAGTTTCTCCCCTTTTGTTTGTGGAAAAACAGACCTGTGGCCTTTTATGAACAATGCAAGAAATCTGCCGGACCAAGAGCGAATGCTGCATTAGCTAGTGACCCAAACGTGTCCAGAACCAAGGCTGATTCTCTTCCATTTCTCTCAATTGGAAAATATTGGCGTCTGCATTAACTTTTCCCTCCACTAGAGGGCAATGAGTTCTCCAGAGAAGCAGATGGCTGATTTTTAAACCTAGTTTCAAATATTGTTAATAAAATCTTTTTTAAAAAAACAGAAACGTTCCATTGTTTTTTCAATGAAAAAAATCCATGTTTTACCCTGGAGAATGAAAATACTCTGTACATCTTTTCAATGAGATAAGATTAAATGGATGGTTATAATAACACCCAAGTAGTTGTAGGCTCTAGATAATTATTACCTTGAGATTTTGCTTTCAAATTTCATTATATTGTTACTACAACATCACATATGTGACTTTGGGGGTTTTATAGTGGGTAAATGACAGAAGATCTCTGTAGTGATAACAAAATTATTTAGGAACAAAATGCCTTAATTTTTAAATAAAGGAATGAATTGAAATTGTCATTTACTTATTCATTTATTTAAAATGGGCCCTACGTTGGAGAGGCATCTAGTGTCAGAGTCTTCCCCTCCGGAAAGCTTCAGACTGGTGGATCCTCTGCGGGGAGGGGGGGGGTGCAAAAAACTTAGTTTTCATCAACTTCTATTACCATTTTCATTTTAAATGATACTTTTTAAACCAAATCCAACGTGATAAAAATCTAATCTGTGACCTTTCAACTTGAAGCTTCAGTTTAAAGACAGAAAAACATGGTTTCACTAACAAAACCTTGTTAGTTTTATTAGTTTAGAAAAATTGATGTGAATTTTAAGGAAGAAAAACTGATAAACATAAAGTAATTTTGGAATTATCAAATGAAATGTTTCATATTTGCAATAGAAGAGGAACTATTTTTCTCATTTATGTAACTTATGTAATAGTATCATATTAGTGTAACCCTCAAACTTTTATGTGTATATAAATTACCTGTGCTTTTATCCAGGTCTGAACTGTCACTGTGGGCTGAGGTCAGACATTCTGTGTCCTCAGCAGTCTCCCAGCTGATGCTGATTTTGACCACGCTGGCAATTTGGGTACCTCATAAGACCTTGATGTGTCTTAACATTTTTAAATGCTTAGCAATCTTTACAAAATATTTCACTTCCAAACTTATACACTCAGGGATTGTATTCCTCTGAGACTTGTATTCCTGTGCCACCATTCTCTTTTAATTAGATTGTTTAAGATGCTTATATTGCAGGAGTCAACAGGAGATGTTTGAGAGAAATGCAAGGAAATTAAGAGTTGTGTATGTGTGTGTGTGTGTGTGTGTGTGTGTGTGTGTGTGTGTGAAACAACTGTTGCTTGTGGCACAGTTCAGAATTAAAGCAATAATGCTTCTGTGTTATTAGATACAAACAATATACAAAACAAAAGTTCAGAAGTTTTAAATGTGGGGACATAGGCAGAAGTTTGTAACCCCATTTGTCATACATTAATTCCCTACAAGTCATTAGCAGGACAGAGAAATTAAAACATAGGATTAAACCACACAAATTATTTCTGGGTGTATCCCATACTTATTACTTACCCAACAGTTCTGGCAGGGTATTTCTTTCTGGATGCCACATAAGAAAATTAGTAAGATTTTTTTTTTTTTTAAGTATGGCCATATACTGGAAAGTGGAGTGTCTTTTCTTCTCTTGCTTACTAAAAAAAGGACCTATGTTAGCAATACTAGATTTCTAAGAAAGTCAACTCAGAAGGGGAAGAATGGGTGTTCGAGGAATGTTATCAAAGATAGCATATGTCAGTTCTCAATGCAATGTGTAGCTCACCATACATGGCCACATTTCTGGAAATGCTATCTTGTGAAAATAATACTATATATAAAATATCTCAGATCAGAAACATAGCATTTCCCAAATAAGGTATGATCCCAAATACAACTAGGCAGTTGGTATTAATGTTATTCAACATCAAATTGGGATTTTGTCTCAAGGTTATCCATTCCTTAAAGGTATTCATTCATTTATTGTTGTTTTTAATAGTTCATTCCAGGGGTTTTCAGAAGCTGAGAAATTTTCAATTGTCACAATTCCTAATGCATTAAAAGTAAGAAAGGTATGCTAGAACAGTACTATAGAAGTGATGCATGTTATACACAGGTAATCCTGGCTGTCTCAGCCGTATGCACAAGCTATGAAGATGACAAAAGAATCTAAACTTAAAAACCATGAACCAAAAAGTCTTACTAACTAGTCCTTTAATCAACCACTTCCCTGTAATATTTCCTTCTTTTCGACATCATTTTACTAGCATAGATAGCAATTTCAGATTTTCTACAAGAAGTGACATGTAGAAAAGCACTTTACACTGACTATGTGTATCATGTAGTAATCCTGTGAAGGAGATCCTGTTGTAGCTAGGAAGCTGAGGCACAGAAAAGTGAGGTGACTCACCCAGGTCTGACCAAACCAGAATCTGAACCTGGAGCATGTGCTTCCAGAATCTGCCTTTAACCTGCCCTTACTGGTCCTCATCTGCTCTGTGTCAGAAGTGGTCCTCGGATACCTTGGCCCTTGGGCCACCACCATCTCCTTGGAAGATCCTGGGAGAGTCTTGAGGACAAACTCACTTTAAAGAGGAAGTACTTTCTGAGTTGATGACTAGTTTTGTTAGCTTAGCTGAGGCTGAGTCTCTGAGGTAAAGAGAACAGAGACGTAGTGGGTGCGCTGTACGGGACACATGGCACTCACTCCGTAGGCACAGCTCACAGTGTAGCAGCCCGTGATGGACACACTGGCCTGAACAACCTGCAAAGAAAGGCTGGCTCGACTTCATCTGTCTCATCGTGCTTAGCGCATTTCAAAATGGATCCTTTACTCCTTCCATAGATGTTAGATATTTAATTTTAATGTTTTGTTCTATGAAATAAATTTAGAAGTAAAAGAGATATATAGCCCAGCATCCCCATTTAATAGAACTACTACACATTACTTTAGGCTTCTCTTCATCTTATTACCATATTAAAAGCAGGCAGGCAGGAGAGATCTGTGGGAAGGCTTCGAATCCCTTGCGAAACATTTTAATTATCTTTAATAAAAGAATCAGGCCCTGTCATTTGTCAAGGAGACATTTGCAGTAGTAAAACCTGTGTTTATAATAACCCATTTTTATTAGTCATGATTAAAGATAACATTTTGTGTACATTTGTTCTCACAAAACAGTTTTATGCGAATGGAAAGGTTAATTAATGCATTTCAGCACTCATTTTGCTAGTCATCTGGAAATATAGCTTCCTGAGGATTTGTACTTAAGAGAAGCCATACATTATTCTGTAAAACTGTAATACAAATATTTTGGTTTTTTTCTCATTGGTAATGTTGCTGACCTGGGGACTAAAATGCTTAATACTCTGAGACAAGTTGTAGGCTCCAAAAATTGTTTTTATGGCAAGAAATATATAATTATAGTCTTCAGGACATTAAAATAATTTATTTTTATAGAGCAATAATATTGTCTAGAGCTAATTTTTTTTTTCTGACATCATACAGTTTTGCAAGGCTGCCCACTTAGCAGTTACTCTTCCGGAATACCTGTCCCTTGGGATGTCAGAGTTAGCATATTCTCCATTATTCCAACTATCTAATATAAAAACAAAGCATCAGCAATATTAATCTGCAGTCTGTCTTTATAATAGTATGTCTTTGCAGTATGTCTTTATAATAGGATAAAGAGAACTGAATGAAACTTAAGTCTAGTCCCACAAACATTTTTACAAGAAACCATTTTAAAAGGTAAATGAAATTTTTATTAGCAATTGACTGCCTCTTTTGTAGTGTTTTTCCCCTGTGAATAGCAGTGATAAAATCTTAATTCCAATGAACAAAACTGTTCACCTAGCAATAGTCTTCTAGTTTAGGTTTCCTCGTAAGCAGACATGTGACTCATATAAAAAAATGTAACTCATATTAAAAAAAAAAAAACCTCTCACACATAACATACTGACCGTTAAAAAACAGACCAGAAAAATCCCACTCTGATGGCACAGTGATTACTGCACACCAAAAGGAAGGAGAGCATGACTTTTCACAGGGTAGAACAAGGTTAGACTGACTTAGAGCAGCCTTCCTGGAACCATGCTTCAGGACCACATTATCTACCACTACAGCGCTCTTTTCTTCCCAACACAGCTATCTGTTGTTAAGTGAGGGTCTGGAGGGGTGTCAGTTAACACACTGACTTCTAGTCTTTTCACAACTGATCACATGGTCTAGCACTCTCATCACTATAAAAAGTACCTGTCCGTTCTACTTCAGACCAGATTTCTCCTTTCATAGTTTAAAACAAGAGCAGGTTAGCATAGAAGGTTGGAAATTATTCAACAGTTAGCCTGGCATGGTGACACAAGCCTGGTATCCCAGCACTCCAGAGGCTGAGACAGGAGAATTTCTGCAATTTTGCGACCAACCTGGAACATGTATCGAGATCTCAAACCAGAAAGTAAAGAGTGGAGTCGGATAGCGTGATACAGAAAATGTGACGGTGCTTGTCCCTCCCCACCGCGATGACGCGAAAGTGCACACAAGGCAACGGCCTTGTCACTCAGATCCCATCCCTGTTTCACTGCATTTCATTTCCACTGGTGCCTGTGAGATGGCACAGGATACAAGGCCCTCTCCTTAAAGACGAGTACATTCAGGCCCACGAATGTGCTCACTTATGTTCACATCTGCTAAGCTTGAATCTGTAACTCATCTATGAACCATCCCCAGTAGAGCACCGGCAGCAGGAAAGGCTCGGATTCCGGAAGTCTGAAGAGAGCCCGTTAATCTGCATTTCTGTCCAGCTCTCTGGAGCTGATGTGGTTAGTCCCACCTGGAGGAAAGGGGTGGATGGTGACAGGCAGGGAACCCAAGGCACCGCGGAGCCTCAGCGACCTCCTCGACAGGACTCAAACCACAGGCAGCCCAAGCCCCAGCAGCTCTGCCCCTCTACCAACACCCGGAAGAAGAGGAGCTAGTCTCAGTCCGGAGGCGTATTCCGGCGGCCTTCCTCACACCTTCGCATCAGCAGGTGAAGTACCAAGATCTAATGGGCTGTGTCCATATCAGAGGGTCATTGTCAGAATCAAGGACGTGATTGTGAAAGTGATCCGCGTCTGTCAAGTACCACACCAGCGCGAGGGCTGGAGCTGCTTAGTGAACGTTAGATACAGTGTTAGGGACACGTCACTCTGTTGAAAATTCCCAAGCGCGTGCATTTAGAATGGTAAAGAGAGAGCAAGTGGCTGCCGGAAACTGAGTCATTTGATTTTTGCGAAGTATTTCCTAAATAGTGAGAAATAAATCAAAATGTTGACTGAAGTCTTCAGACAACAGAATTTGACATTTTGAGGGGCGTGTAATTAGAAACCACCCCCCCAGCCCTATGTAGATAGATATTTAAGTGTCTTTCTATTTAAAATCCCTTCCTCCTTCCTGAAGAGAAAGCAATTAGTTTACTCAAGGATTTACACAGTCTCTACCAACTCTCTCCTTAGCCATGCTTCTCTAAGGGAAGGGAGGTCACGACAGCCCAAGAGAGCAGCTGTCTTAGAGACAGGAGACAGCAGGCGGACAGGGGCCAGTGGGTGATGTGTCCGGGTCTGCCCGTGCTGCGCTGCCTCCACACAGGAATCTGCCTGCCTGAGGCTTCCAAGCTCTTCTGAGCAAAGTATCCCGGACCTGGGGACCTGATAGGGAAGGCTCCACTAAAAGCTGCCTTCAGAGGTTAAAAGAGAAGGTGAGGCTCCATGTGGTAAGAAAAGGCGGCTTGTTGTGGAACCCCAGGGAACGCAAACTCCTATGAAAATACACAGGCAGGACTGAGTTTCCGCCGAAATGCTTAAGGCGAGAACCGCTCCTGTCACCGGCCACTGCAGCGTGGAGGTGTCAGGTGGCAGATGGACGCAGCCTCGTGCCCTGCTGTGTCCCTGGTTCCCACCAGGGAACCCGGAGTAAATGACCGATTTCTGAACCACCGGTGTCACCACTGTGAAGTGGGGAAGTCGTGTCCACACCACGTGGGCATTAGCGAGGGCAGGTAAACAATTGATAGTAAGCAGTGGATAAGAAAATACATCCGTCCTCTTCCCCTTCTAGATAAATACTAAGTAAAATACTAAAATCAAACATCTCAATTCTTGGATGAATTTCTACTTATAATGACAATTACTAAGACTCTCCTGCGTATATTTCTAGTCACGTTTCCCTGTTAAACTTTATATCTCATCCTACTTGATTTTTGTTTTGTTTTGTGTTTTACACACAAACATAACTTCAATGAAAGTAAGACTTCTTGAAGGAAGGAACACCAACATAGTTCATCTCATAGAGTACAAATAAAACTGGCTGCAGCAGCATTAAAACTGGCCAGTGTAAACTGAGTTTAGTAGACTGTGCTGTAATCCCAGCTCTGTGGACGCAGAAGCCTGACCAGCCTCAGTGAAAATGCCTGTCGGCTGCAGCCCACGTCATTGTTTCAGCCCTCAGTACCACAGAAATAAAGAAGGGAATAAAAGTGAAAGTTTTACCCTGAAATCTCACGAAGAATAGAATAAGGACCATTCTCTCCTCCCCTCTCTATACACATACAGAGGGGGGAAGCTCTTGTTCTTTTTCAAAATCTCAACCTGTCCGTTTCTCTCAAAGCCTGGCTCAGTCCCCTTCCCACCCCCCCACACACACCCACCCCATCTCCTCCTTGCTCACCTACTTCCGTTTTCAACACCCTCTCTTCCGCAAGGCAATCACTTTCACATCTGCACCTGGTACTCTCTTATGTAGGTCAGTTCAGCTTTACTCTGCCCTATAGTTGATAAGTGGACATAAGAGTCAGCAAAATGTTCCTTGGGTGGCTGGTGGGGAAAGAAAGGGATACGAGGGGTTCAGTGTTATTCTCCCAATCCTGCATGAAAGTAATCTTGTCAATCAATAGTGCTTCACATACCAATCAACAATTTCTTA
>PVIR01035754.1:0-16103 GCA_004026965.1 Petromus typicus | reverse complement strand
CCCAGCTGTCCTCCAAAGGCCCTTTAATTATGGAATCAACAAAGCCCCAGGGTAAAAACGGGAGAGGCGACCCAGGGATAGTACTTAGAATTAACCTTGCAGTAAGATGTGGCCTGGGGGCAGTTCTTAAGACTGGCCTTGTGGTACTTAATTTCTGCTTAATTCCTGGTGGTCCTGGGAAACTGCTGAATGGCCACACCTTTCCCTACAAGGAGTCGAGCTCAGGACCTTGTGTTTGCCAAGCATGCACCACTGAGTTACCACAACCCTTTTGCTCTTTATTTATATTTTAGATTTCTCATATAAGAGAAACCATGAGCTTGCATGCCTGATTTATTTGCTTAAATCATGCTATTTCACTTAACGTTCCTCTACCATAAAGAAAGAAGAGTTCTGGGCCGGAGAGTTAGCTCAGTGGTTCAGGCGCCTGTCTTGCAAGCACAAGGGCCTGGGTTCGATCCCGGGTAACCACATAACAATACTGGGCGTGGAGACTCACACCCAGCAGCAATCAGTACCACATACCACAGTGCCAGGCGTGGTGGCTCATGCCTGTAATCCCAGCACTTGGGAGGCAGAAGCAGGAGGATTGCTGTGATACGAGTTGGAGGCTGAGCTCAGGGCCAGCCTGAACCACAAAGTGAGACCCTGTCTCAAAAACTAAAAAAAAAAAAAAAAAAAGAAAAAGAAAGAAAGAAGATTTCTTTGAGAAGCCTCTACTTGTGAAGCAGGACTTTAATACCCGTGATATTGAGTCTACTCAGTGGTAAATACCTAGGTATCCTGTGATCTTTAATTCCTCTAATTCTCACAACATCCCAGTAACATAGACACTGTGTCTTCCTGGAGGTTGAAATTGAGAGGCTTAGAGGGGAGAGACAGATCTCCATAGTGTCTCCGACTGCAGCCCTTAGGTGCAGTCTCTACACCCTGCTGTTCAGCATTGGGCATTAATGGCCCTGAGAAGGGACTAAAGGAAAGAGTGGCCAGGCCGAAGGAAGAGACTGAGGGAAGCTTGGAAGCTGGAAGTGAGGAGGGAGCTGAGAACTGAGGTAGCAGCGAGATTGTGAAGCTTTTAGTGCCAGATAAGGAGTTTGAACTTTGTTCTGAAAATGGTGTGTGTGTGTGCATGTGTGTGAGATGCTGGATGTAGAACCCAGGACCTTGCCCATGGTGGGCAAATGCTATACCTCTGAGCTGTAGCCCAGGGCCACTAAGCCAGAGAGATCAGGGGCTGTCAGCGAGACAGCGTGTAAGTGTCAAGGGCAGGTGGAGCTGGGCCAGCCTGGCAATGGGAAGAGCCGTGGAGCCCGTTGGCGCGATCCAGCCCCAGGGTGATGAGAGCGGGATCTACGGTAGGACTGTGGCTGCAGGGCGACGAGTGGGGGCCCGGAGACCAGGAGACGTGGGAAGCAGAGTGGCGTGGGGACGTTTGCACCTTGTAGGAATGGTACATGGAATGTAGAGGGAGGAGGAAGAGATGTGGCCTCTGCTCTGGGCATCGGCTGAGATACCTGTGAGATATTCAAGACAGCACCGCTGCAAGTGCGTGGTAATACAGACAAGGAAACAAACCTTTATGGAGTCCTTGAGAAAGAGTTTTTGCCAGGCCTTCTGTGGAGTGCTCGTGTTAACTCATGTAATCCTCATAGCACTTTTATGAAATTGCTTGATTTTAACTGTCAAGGAGAAAACAAGTGGCAGAGCTGGAACCTAAGTCCTGGGCTTCGTCTGAGACCCTCCTCCCCAGTGCTGTGCAACAGAACTTCCTGCAGGGCGGGAAGAGCTCAGAATCTGTGCTGTCCCACCCGGCAGCCATGGCGCAGGTGAACTGCAGGCTTGACATGTAACTAACATGACTGATGGCCGACAAGTTTATAATGAATTTAAATGTATGTGGCCACAGATGACCAGTGGTCTCCGTGTCAGCTCTCTGCTGTCTTTAGGAGCTGCCAGCATGCTGTCACAGTGCTGTGAATGGGGGCACAATCCTCCAGAGAGCTGGAGCGTGGTGCATTGCAACCAGTTACAGGCCGGAGGCCAGTCTAGGAATCTGATGAACGCTTTGAACCTCTCTGATGAATGGACAGTGTGCTATTGAGCAATACACAGATAATGACTTCAGAGGTGCCTGAAACTTAGGCTCCTCAGTATAAAAAAGTAGGCAGAAGAAAGAGCCTGGAAGAGTGCTACCTTCCTGAGAGCAGAGACCGTGGCTATTTAATTCCTCTGTTTGCAGTTTCTGGATTCTACAGTAATGGCTACTTCATAGTCTGTGTTTGCTTCTTTATTAAAGAGTGGGACAAGTTCTGGGGAATATTTCAATTCCTAGTAAAAAAGCTCATAAAACTGCCCGAAAGGGAAGAAAATGGCAGAAGTAAGACAGGATTGTGTGACATTATAGGAGGCAAAAGCAGTGGAGTTACAAACAGGGGGATAATCATGAATGTCACATTACGCCCAGCCTGGGTGCCTCAGTGACTGTAGTGAGGTCTTGTCTCTAAATGAAAATAAAAAGGTTTGGAGATATAGCTTAATGTGAAGGCTCTGGTTCAATCCTGAGTTTAAAAAAAAGAAAATTAGAATTTAACAATTGTCCTTGGTTTTTATTCCTTAGGGACAAACAAAGGAGTGGTAGGTGTGGGGTCTGGGTTGTGGTGGATTAACTTGTGGGTCAGTGGTGGAGTCGAGGAATCCGTGCGGGTCCACCCTCTCAGCCTTCTACAATCGGATCAGTTTTAAAAGAACACACAGTGTATCTCCGTGACAGACTGATCGCCCAGCGAGTATGAGGCCGTGGGTTAGATCCCCAGCACTGCAGAAATAAATAAACAAGCTCCCTGGACTTGTTCCCACTGACTTAATAAACTTGGGGTGAGACCAAGTGGTCTGCAGAGTGAAGCTTCCCAGTTCATTGTGTTTTCACAGAGCTTTAGCAATTATCAAGTAGTGTATTGCTTCAGTGGTCACAAAGAGAAAAAAAAGCCAACACAGCAGTTGAAGGAGAGTTTTTTCTCGTCTCTTGTCCCCTCCTTTCCTCCCTCCCTCCCTCCTTTCCTTCTTTCATTCCTTCCTTCCTTCCTTCGACAGAGTCTCAGTATGTATCCCAGGCTGATTTCGGACTCAAGGTTCTCCTGCCTCAGTGTCCTGAGTAATGGGGGACGAGCGTGTCACTACACTTGGGTTCCCTGTTTTTCTCTTTTGAGACAGACATGACAGCGCTGGCCATGGATGTGCATGTCTGCAGTCTCCGCACCCTGACAGGCTGAGGTAAGGAGGATTACAGTCTAAACCCAGACCAAGTCAGTGTGGAGGCCCTGGGTTCAGTCGCCAGTCAGTTCCACAAAAAGAAAAAACAACCAGCCAGACAGACATGACATGTTTAGAGGTCAAAGAACCATTACACGGAGAAATATTTGTGAATTGCAGTGAGTTAGGAAGATGCTTAGCCGGGTTTTGAATCTCTGAGTCTTTGACCAACTTCCCCATCTCGCTACAGATCCCCATGGGAGCCATTAGGCAGAAGCCATCTTTTTAACTCGGAATACAAATTATCACTCTCACCCGTGGCAGGAGCTTTTCTAAGCAGCCCTGGCGAGTATTGCAGTGCGTTGTATAAGAGGTTGGCTGCCATCCACAGTGCCGTGATCACATCTGTTTACTTGTGTGCTATTATTAGACTTTCCCGTGCTTGCTTGCCAGGTGCCAAGCCAATCTCTTCTCTTTTATTCAGTAATTCTTCTACCTGCCTTCTCTTTCCACATACACCTTTCCTACTTAAATGGAAATGGTAAACATTAGTGTTGTTTTATACATGAAATTAATTCAGTGTAAAAATGCTGAGATCTTGTGGTTCTGCTTTTCAGGACTTTGACTTCCAACATTTTTACCAGGAAATCTCTTCTGATATCAAAATCCTTGCTTTGGGTGTTTGAGAATATTGGTTTGCCAAATTAACTGTGAATGTTAAGTGCACTTACCAAGGACTAGACTCTGCCCTGCACACTTTCTGTACGTGACCTCTTGCATTTCTAACCCTCACTGCAGTCTTTTCAGCGTATGTTGTTACCCAGATCTAATACTTAGACAAGATAAATCACTCCTGCAGTCTCCTCCTGCCATGTGCCAGTCAGGACTCGAGCTCGCATCCCCAGGTTTCAAATCCTGAACTCTGACGGTGGAATTGGATTATTCTGACTCAGTTCTCAGTGTGGGTCTGTAAACTGAGGATTAGTGGTGAGCAGTCACAGTGACTCCATTTTGAGGAATTAGGCTGAGAGAGGATAAGAGATTTGGTGTGGTTATCAGCCCAATGAGAAACAAAGGTGGGGCCAAAGCCGGTTGACTGCTTACTGTCATACTGCTCTCCAAAACTCCAGTGTCTCACTTATTTCTCTTTTATTAATCCAAGGATCTATAACTCTGCCACTTGGAGCCCTTTGAAGCTTCCATTTAGCTCCAGTGTGTTGATGCCAACACACTAGACTGCAGATATCACCCAAAGCAGAGAAATGCCATACATTTGTCCACACAGCATTGTCATTGAGCTCCAGCCCTGCTAGGCTCTGGAAATACTAAATTCTGTGTGTGTGGGTCCCGTGACCACATGGCTCCCCCTGGATCTCAAAATCTGTTTTGGGGTTAGGAGGTGTTGCCCGGGAAAGAAAAGGGCCTAGTTTAGTCAGGAACCATGTACTCAGAGAAGCTGCCAGATTCTGTCCGGTAGCAGGCAGGCTGTGCCTCCAGGAGGCAAAAGGACACCTGCCCTGTGGCTTGCCAGGTTAGCCTGTACTCCACACGTGTCCCTGTGGGGGGAGCGAGGCCGGGATCTCACAGGAATCATGAGAATTCGCCCAGGCTGCACCGCGGAGCTCCCTTACTGCAGCCTGGCAAATTCCTGCTTCCTGGGGCGTTCACTGCTGCAGATAAGACTGGACTTCTCCTGGCACCTCCCCATTGCCTGGTGTTACTGTGACCTTCTAGGATAATCTCCTGGAGGCACATGCTAGGGAACAGAATAGGATCGGCCTCCACTGGCCTCCTTCTGGAGTATTCTAGAAGGGTAAGAAGAGCTTCTTCTCCTTATTTAGTACCATGGACTAGTGTTGCAAATGTAAATTTATTTATACAGTGATTTTTATCTGAAGGTTCAATTGACAGCGGGAGGGATTTACGTCCTAGTGCCTCATCTCATTGTCTTGGGAAGACAGTAAACAGATGCTCATACAAATTCCTAGGTTAAGCCAACTCCTAATCATCTGGTGCCCAAGTGAAGTCATTCTAAATCCTTGTTTAGAGTTTCTTTTTCAGGCTAACAGACATTTGCATCTGTTAGTGCCATCTGCTGGAGTTTCTCCAAATTCTTTTCAAAGCTTTTAAGCCTGAGCTAGACACCCTGCCCCACCAAGGCTTTCACTGATTCAGAATGGATGACCGTGAGGGGGCTGTCTCTTCTGAAAACACCACAGCACTGAATCTCAGCACTGAGAGGACTGGTGGGAGGCTGGGGCAGGAGGGTCTCTTCAAGTTCAAGACCAGCCTGAGCTACACAGTGAGTTCAAGATCAGCCTGAACCACATAGTGAGACCCTGTTTTAAAAAAAAATTAAAATTTAAGTTTAGAAAAAGATAAAGAAAGAGGCTGGAGTCCCATAGCAGCCTCTCGTAGGGGAGGCTGTCCCCATATGCTGAGTCTTCCATTCTCCCTAATGTGCTGCTCTATGAGGAGCCTGTTACACATTTGGGGCCCTCTCCATCACCTTCCAGCCCTGCATTCCAAAGGCCCACATCCATCTCACTTCACAAACTGTGTTTATTTCATTCCTGGGAGTTCCACAGTCGTAGCTGTTCTGGGTGGTAGAAAGTCCTCAACAGTACTATCTATTGTGATTAATTGGAAGAGTGGTTGGCATCCATTTATCTTATTTTAAACTATGGTAACATGAACTTCAGCTGTGGAAGGAGAATGCCAGTCCCTTGGGGCACTGGGCGCCTACAAGCCTTCCTGCTCCCCTCCCTAACGCAGCTCTCGTGCTTCCCGGTCACTGCCCTGTACCGTGTTCACCTGTCTCATGTGGCCACATCAAGGCTGGCCGGTCAGTCTGGCAGGTCTGTGCTCCGGCCACGCTGTCATGGGAGACCAAGTCACAACCGTCTCAGCGTCCACACTGCCTAGTGGCGCTGAGCCGGAAAGCATGTTATCACTTCTGCTTGACCTGAGTTGATCCAGTTTCAAGTGTCAGAGCAAAACCCTTGTCACCAAGACTTTCTTGGACTGGCCCCAGGGGGTTGTGACAATATAATTTTCTTTTTTTTTTTTTTTTTTGAGACAAGGTTTCATTTTGTAGCCCAGGCTGGCCCTGAGCTCACTATGGTAGCCCAGGCCATCCTTGAACTCAACAGCAATCCTCCTGCTTCTGCCTCCTGAGTGCTGGGATTACAGGTGTATGCCACCACACCCAGCACTATGGTATGTGGTACTGGTTGCTGCTGGGGTGAGTCTCCACCCCCAATATTGTATGTGGTTACTGGGGATCGAACCCGGGTCCTTGTGCTTGCAAGACAGGCGCCTGAATCACTGAGCTAACTCCCGGCCCCCTCATTTTCTATTTTTAAAAGTAGTTACATTTCATCTTACTTTCTAGATGGTAAACACCTTGAAAGCAAGTCCTTTGTCTGATTCATGTCTTCATATCTTTTTTTCTTTTTTTTTCCTGTAATCCAAAGCACCCTGCCTGCCTGTGACAGTGATGGCTGTGTTTTACATGGGCAGCAATCATTGTGTGCGCCTGCATCGTTTTCTTACTTCACATAGAATGTTCCAGAACCTCATGGCAGCCTCGCGCCTGTGTCTGCTCGAGAGGCAAGGAAAGTGATATTAAATAAATTGCTCAGGGTCCCCTAAATGAGGAGAGCCCTTTGGATTCTGTCGCAGGCAGCACAAGCCAGATTCTATACTCTTAGGCATTGCCTAGACGTCGCCCCCTGTTGGCACACATGCACTCAGAAGGCCTTTACAGGCATCTGTTGAATGCGTGCAGGTTGGTATTTCTTAATTACTTGGAACCAATAAACAGTTTCAAGGTGACCCACGTTCTCATCTCCTCCGTCTGCATTTTCCAGACCACCAAAAGGACACAGGGGGCGCCAGAAGGTTGGTTCTCTTTTTTTCAAGGCAGTGCCTCGGTATGTAGCTCAGTTTATTGGCGTCGAACTCTCTGTGTAGCCCAGGCTGGCTTCAGCTTGAGATCCTTCTGCCTCAGCTTTCCACGTTCTTGGTTTAGAGGCATGTACCACTATGTCCAGCTTGGTTCTGGTTCTTAACACTCAGGATCGGTTTGTCAGGTTGTAGTTCTGGTTTAGAAGTCAACAGTGCCATCTAGTGGAACAATTTGCTAATATCAACTCAGAATTTTTTTTCTGACATCCTGGTACTTCAGCATTTATTTCTGAGAGATTCATAAATTAATTGAAGTTTTGATAGCAGAAGGGTAGGGTAAATAGAAAGACTCAGCTTATCTTGGCCCAATCAGTCAAGGTCTACCTCTTAGGGAGGCTGTTCAGGCTGCTTGTGATTATTTGGGTTGGGTGAGCCCTGCTGACTGTTGTAAATGGTGTAAATACTCGGCTGCAGACACCCCCTTCTGATGTGGAATTAGAGTTCCATCTATTTGGGTGTTGCCTCCTGTGGCATAACCCTCAGGCAGACAACAGGTCAACGTCGAGTAAGAATCTCAGCGATCAACAACATTGTAAGTTTTGTTATGAGGGATTTGTAAAGTGAAATGAGGAGCAGATGCTGGAACCACCTCCTCCTAGCTCTCGGGTCCTTCTGTGGGGCAGCAAAGATCGAAGCTGACAAAACATCAGGCTCGGGGATCTTTGTTTCATTTTGGGTACTGGATACATGAGGGAAGGCGTGGATGCTCCAGGGCGGAATGCCTTTGATGTGTCGAATGCAAGTGGTTTTGTACCCTGTTTCACCTCTCCAGGTCTCTCCCATTAGTTAGACACCTGTGTCATGTCCCTAGAATTTCATTCAGCCCCGATAGTACGTTTGCTTCAGTTAACTATTAGTTAACTTTGGTTAACTGGTACAATGTTAACTCACTTGAGCCTGACCTTTGGTTTACTTTAGGTTGACTGTTCAGGAGCTGTGACCTTTCCATCTAACTACCTGTTTCCTGGTGTCACTTGGCTTTTTCGTAGAGGGAAGGCAGTTAAAAAGCCCCGGGAGTGGCGTGGTGGCTCACGCCTGTAATCCCAGCACTCGGGAGGCAGAGGCAGGAGGATTGCTGTGATGGGAGTTGGAGGCTGAGCTCAGGGCCAGCCTGAACTGCAAAGCGAGATCCTGTCTCAAAAAAAACAAAACAAAACAAAACAAAACAAAACAAAAAACCCCGGGAGTAAAGGAAAGAGAAGGAGGTTGTGTACACTCTCCACTCTGCCACACAGCTGAGGCTTTGTGTATGGTGCTGTGCTGGTTTCTGCTGTGCTTACATAGGTTTCCTTGTGCGTGTGTCTGAAAATTTTTGTGTAAATTGCTTCCAAGACTATAAAATAGTTTATTTCCTGCTGGAAGAATAGAACTTAGGAGCATGGATGTAACTGTAGCCACAACAATTTCTAGGTTAAGATTAAGCATGTTCTCTACAACACTGTTTGGAGTCCATGGTCTACTCAAGTCCTAGTCTAGAGAATAGACTCTAGAAGTCAAGACACTTGTTGTAACAGACTGTCCACCAGAAAAAAGATAATTTTGGTTTTAGTATATCCTGGGTTATAGAGGCATTTATATTAATAGGAAATGTTTTTGGTTTGTCTTCTTGATTTTTAAAAAAATTTTATTTATTTATATTTAGTTTTTTGGGATAAGGTCTTGCTTTTGTAGTTCAGGCCGGTCCTGAACTCAGCCTCGAACTCATAGTAATTCTGCCTCTGCCTCCTGAGTGCTGGGATTACAGGTGTGAGCCACCACACCCAGCCCTGTGGTATGTGGTACTGATTGCTGGTGGGCATGAGTGTCCATGCCCAGCATTGTTGTATGTAGTTACTGCGGACTGAACCTGGGGCCTTGTACTTGCAAAGCAGGCGCCAGAACTTCTGAGCTAAATCTCCGGCCCTTTATTCATTTTTATTTTTATTTATTTTAATTTTTTGAGACAGGGTCTCACTTTGTAGTTCAGGGTGGCCCTGAGCTCACTATGTAGCCCAGGCAAGCCTCAAAGACATAGAAATCCTCCTGCCTCTGCCTCCCAAGTGCTAGGACTACAGGCGTGAGCTACCACATCCAGCTATATATTTTTTTCTTCTCTTTTACTTTTCTGTCTGAATTGGACAACAAAGTGAAGGAATTTTAACCAGTATATGTTAATATAAAGGAATTTTTAACCAGTATATGTTAATAATTATGTATCCATATGTGAAAATGAAGACATTAAAACCATGATTATACAACTAAAATGTCAATTTAGAAACATATACATCCATAAATAGGTATCAAAGACCCTACAAAAATAAAATACAAAAAATTTTCTAAAATCCACAAGAATAAAAATAAAAGGACATATCCTGATACCACCAGATAAATGATAAAAAATATAAGTATCGTGTGTCTTTGATTATCTGTAGTTATACTGCATGATTATATCCACGGCTGGGCAGTTCACAGTGATCCAAAATCCAGCGAAAAACTGAAAAAAAAGAAAAACAAAGTTTAATATAACAGAAGATGGTATATTTCAAAAAACATGACAAAGAAATAGGATAGGCCACTACCGTGGAGTGGGATGGGGGTCAGAGCGGAAAGCTGGTCAGCTCTTCTTACCCCTGGCTTCTTTTACTGGGGACAAATGTCTTGCCCCCCTCTCCCGAGGGGCACTTGTGATGTCTTATTTGTTCCCGGATTGTCTTGTTTTTAACCTTGGCGTGTCTGCCTACATTCCTGTTGGACATTTGATTTCTTCCTGTCCCTTTGTAATGAGTATGTGAAGGGGCTAGGGCATATGAGGAGACAACTTACTTAATGATAAAGTAAAGGGGACTTGTGTACATGTGTGTATCTGTGCAATACTAATGTTAACATGTGACATGCATACGTGTGTTTGTGTAGGTATGTGCGTGTATATATGCTTGCAAATCTTACATAATAAATGAGGGTCCTTAGGAGGCTGTCTCTTTTCTCCCTTTGTCAGGTATGTGAGAGGAGCTAGGTTTTCTGGTCTTTCTTGTCCCTGGTCCTCAGTTTCCAACTGCTCAGTTCTTTATTTTAAAATTCAAATCTTTATTGGTACATTATATATAAACATCATCATCATATTCAGCATTGAGAATTTGTCCCAGTATATGCTTCAACTTAATTCTCATTTTTTCCCATTCCCTTACACACCCCACAATCCCCACTCCCTATATACATCAGCTTTGTTTCTTTATTTTTATTACCATCAGATTAGTTTTCCCCTTGTTATTTACCCCTACATCCTGTTTCCTTTTAGTTTCTATTTCACAATATCTACTATATGTACTAGAACTTATTTACATCTTCATTTTCTCATACCAGAAAAAAGATAACGATATTTACACATCTGTGATCTGTTTATTTCACTTATGAGCATATCCTGAATGTGTATCCATTTGAGTATAAATGACTCATTCTTATCATTTTTTATGACAGAGTAGTACTCCGTTCTATAAAAGAACCACATCTTCTTTAGCCAGCCTCCAGTTGATGGACATTTTGGTTGTTTCCAAGATTTAGCAATCACAAAGAGCTGCTATAAACATGGTTGCACACAGGTTGCTGTGATATGAATTTTTTAATTCTTTTGTGTATATACCTAGCAGAGGAATGGCATAATCAAATGGAACCTCTAATCCTAGTTTTTTGAGGAATGTTCACACAGATTTCCACAGGGATTTTACAGGTCTACACTCCCACCAACAGTGGAGAAGCGTTCCTTTTTCTCCGCAGACTCGCCAACATTTATGGCTGGCTAATTCTGAAACAGCAGCCATTCTTTGTGGAGTAAGATGAAATTGCAGTGTCGTTTTTATCTGCATCTCTCGAATGACCAATGATACTGAGCATTTCTTCATATACTTCTTTGCTGCTCTTACTTCTTCCTCTGAAAAGTTTCTGTTCATTTCAGATGCCCATTTTTGAATTGGGTCTTTAAATTTGCGTGGGCTGATTTTTTTAAAGCTCCTTATATATTCTAGATAGTATTTTGTGCTGCCTGGTATCCCTCTCAGGCGGGCTTTTCTGCCTGCTTGACTTTCTAATCACCTTAACTGCAGAGTCCACCTGCAGAGGAAGAACTGGCTTTAGTAAGATTTCCTATTAAATTTCTTTTATAAAGTTTAATGACACCCTACTTCATCCTTTTTCCTGACTGTGACCTTCTGTCCCTACAGTATCAATGTAAGATAGGGCAGTCATAAAATAAAAACAGTGGATTTTTAGTAAAATTTTCATAATCATATTTATTATGAAGAGTCTATGAGAGAGGCCATTTGATGAATACTGCAAGCTTTACAGGCTGCAGGCAAGAGTCAGGACAGAGGAGGCTCACTACAACATATTGGAGACATGGAGACAAAGCCTCAAGATAAAAGACAATAACTAGGCCTGCAACTTCCTCGAAGGATGAGATAAGCCGAAGGATGAGATAAGCCGTAACACCTGGCCCAATGGAAGCCTAGAGAGACATCATTCACCCCAGTGGGCAACCAGGACCTCTGGGCCCATCACTTCCCAGAAAAATCTTTTGTTCTTCCTGTGCACTTGTTATGTGACCATTTCCTATTGGATCACTATTGGCTAAGCAACTACACTCATAACATGATTGGCTGATGATAGCTTTAACCTGTGTTGTACCCACATGGTCTTTGCTCTGTAAAACTTCCCTATAAACTTGGGGTCCTTGGTTGCCCATGTGGGACCCTTCCTGCCTCTCCAGAGCTATCCTCTCAGTAAACAGTTCCTACTCTTTACCTCCCATATTCCTGGAGTTCATTCTTTGATTTCAGAGCCATTTTGAGAGTTGGGTATGTAGCTCAGTGGTAGAGCCCCGCAAGCATGTGCCAGGCCCTGGGTCTGTGGATCCAGGCACGGAAAGAGGGCAGACCAGAAACAACAGAACAGCCCTGACTCCAGGAGCTTGTAGAGACCAGATGGTTCCAGATTGGAAGATGTGGGGGGCGGGGGGGTTGGGGGTTAGGATGGGGGAGGGATGAAAGGATGGCTGTACTTCTCTGACTCTGATCACCCCTGTTAGTAATTATTGATTAATAATAATGAGTTGTCCATCCTTTTAGGCAGTGTCATGAGGTGTCTGACCTCTGTTTCTCTGGGCTTCCATGAAAGGCAGTCATTTTCCACATTCCCGTCATCCACAGAGTCTTTAAGAGCTCTGATGCTGAACGGAAGTTCAGCCTTTGCCTGCCAGCAGGGCCATGAGGAAAAAAGGAGTCCAGCCTTCCTTCTGTTCCTCCTTCCCTCCCCGCAGTCCTGCCTGGAGGCCTGGCCACCCAGCAGGTCCTGACCCCACTGAGTCTTTGCCTTCTGGAGTCCTCCTTCCTGCATACCGTTCTCAGACCTCTCTCCCAACTCCGAGCTGCTCCTCAGAGTCTCGGGCGAGTGCAGGGAGCGCCCAGACGGAGGTTGGTGCTCTTGCCCATGCAGGTGCATGTGGGCAGGGGACAAGGGGAGAGGGAACAGGCCTCAACTTCTTTTTCCAGCCTGCGCCGCAGCCCTTGGGCGTCACCAGCTGTGCCTGTGCGTGAGGCCTGTCTCATTTCTTTTCTTTTCTTTCTTCTTTTTTTTTTTTTTGAGACAGGGTCTCGCTTTTGTAGTTCAGCCTGGACTTGAGCTCAGCCTTGAACTCACAGCAATACTCCTGCCTCTGCCTCCCAAGTGCTGGGATTATAGGCGTGAATCACCACGCCCGGCACTGTGGTATGTGGTTCTGATTGCTGGTGGGCGTGAGTCTCCATGTCTAGCATTGTTGCCTGTGTGAAGTTGCACTGTATGCTAGAATCACACAGAGAAACTTACAGCCTCACTTAATTTTGTAACCTTCTTTCTCTGTCTCATTGAGAAAAAGGTTGAGTTTAACGGTTCATATCCTGTGTCTCCTCAGCAGCCAGCAGAGCAGCCAGCAGAGCAGCCACGATGATGATTCGAGCAGGTTCCTGAGTCCTCGAGTGCGGGAAGAAAGGTAAGGTGAACTGCGGGGATGAGGGGTAACGAGGGCGGGCGGGCGGGCCAGTGAAAGGCTTAGAGATTGTACTTTGGTCTTGGGAATGGAAGGGCAATGGGGAAGCCTGACTTCTGTGCTTGGAGCTGGTTGGAAAGACAAGCTGTTCACCCAGGCACAGGGAGAACAGCATCACCAAGGCCCGATGCTGAAGGCCTGTGGCATTCAGCAAGGGAGACATCCATGGGTGTCAAACCCAGCATGTTGGGAGAACTTTGGAGGCTTGAGTGACACCTTACAGGTTGAGGACAGTGTGGATGGGGAGGGAAAAGAGTGTTTTGTGCCCTGGGAGTTGCACAGGCTGACGAGGCACGTGTGGCAGCAGAGGGAAGAAGAACATGGGCTTGCCTGGCTTGGAGTTCACTGCGTGTGGCAGAAGTTAATGGAGAAGGAAGTGTGGATGGAGGGATGCAAGAACATGCGTCCCGAATGCTCGCTCGGGACCTGCAGCACCATGAGCTGTGCACTCAGGGTGTGAGGAGCAGCTCGTGCACTGCTGAGTGGTGCACAGGAGCGTGTCTGTGGTAGTGAGTTCAGGTGCTGCCCAAAGAAAGTGGGCTTGAGAGAGAGAGGGAGGAGATTTCTGTGAATTGGCCCCAGGGCTTCAAGCACTCGTTCTGCCACTTTGATGGTTTTGATGATGGGCTTTCCCAGGGACACTTCAGCCATTGGGTTCATGGAGCTCTCATGAGTCACTCAGACCTGTTGCTCTCTGCACTTGACTCTTCCTCCATCAGATTTCCAGCCAATTCAGAGTCTCTGTGGGGGTTTTGGACGGTGTCCTGGGATGTCTTTGTGTTGAGAGCTGAACCTTGGGGAGACTTGGGGTGGTGGAGGGAAGCTAGCCTGTGGCCTTCCCTCCGGGCATCACCCACCAACACTCTTGCACTGGCCAGGTCTTCTTCTGTGATCTTCTTTTCTACTTCACCACACCTCTGGAAGGCCGGTGAGGCAAGTTTTATGGTGGACTGGAAATATCAGGGATGAGGTGGGTATTGCAGATCCTTTTCTGTAGCTATTTCTAATGCTCTGCACCACGTGATGAAAGATCATTTCACAGAGCAAGCAAAAGAACTGACATTGATTTCTTCTCCCTCTGCCTTAAAGGTCAAGCAAGATGCACCTTCAGCTGGTTTAATATAATGTCGATTTTTCTTTCTTTCTTTCTTTTTTTTTTTTTGGTCTATGCAAGATATTCAGGGTGGAACAACATATAGAGACAGACTAGCTGCTATAGTCTCGCATCCCTTGACGATGTGGGAATATCATGGAGTGTCCAAAACAAACCCAAGATATCTCTCGTATCCGGTGTCTCCGGGTGAAGCAGGATCGTGACACCAACTTCGTGCCGTGTGATCTCTGTTGACCTAGATGTCCAGTGCAGTGTATGACTGTAGGTGCAGCTCTAGCTGACACATCTGCACATCTTTGAGCCAGAGGCCTGCTTGCGTCCCTCCTCACTTATACAGTGTCCTGGAAAGCCTTGGGCAGCATGACAGGGAAGAGGGCACCTTGGTGTGGAGTGACAATGATTTTCTGGGCAGCTGTGGCATCGCAGAGAAATCTTAGTTTTAAGAAATTAATGCATTTATTAGGAAAAAGTGATTGATTCAGGAAAATCAATAATCTCCCCACATTTCCAATAACAGGAAAATGAGTAATTTCCCCAAAGTGTATGTGGACACATAACGATGCAGTTTTGGACATTAATTCAATTTCTTGCTTCAAGGTGAATCCAAGGGAAAAATGAAACACCGGATAGGGTTTCTCAAGTACCCAGTTCTTTCTTTAGGGCATTTCCCAATGGTAACAACTTCTAAACATAGTCAGGCCTGTAGAAGAAAGAGCTGCCTTACCAAGGACCTGTTGTGGTTGGACTTAGTGCTGCATGCCTGCAATTCCAGCACTTGGGTGGCTGAGGCAGGAGGATTGTCATGAGATTGAGGCCAACCTGGAGTACTTAGTGAGTATAAGGCCAGCCTAAACATGGCAAGGCCTTGTGTCAAAAAACAAAAACAAAACAGTAATAACAAAAAATAAACTAAAGACCTTTCATACATACCAGGTTCATTTCAAAAGAGCAGAACATGGTCTCAGTTGACCAGCAAGCCTTTTAGTACTAGGAGAACTGAGAATTGGAATAAGATTGTGTGTGTTTGTGTGTGTGTGTGTGTGTGTGTGTGTATGTATGAGTATGAGTGAATTATAAACATTCACAGAATGTCTAGAAGATGCACAGGGGCCCGGGCAAAGCCCATGTTGCAGGAAGGTGGAGGCTCATTGCTGTACTACAGCAGCAGAAGCATCACAGACAGACCTCATCTGGCGTATCTTCTTTGTTCCTTATTAACTGTGGGCTTTGGTTTTGTTTTTTTCAGTACTGCTGATTGAACTCAGGATCCCAAGCTGGTGCAGTGGCCACTGGGCAGTTACTTTGTTGCTACAGAGCAAAGCCAGGCTCTTGTCCATGCTAGGGCCTCCCCCGGTGACGTCGAAACTTTAGAGGTCTCAGTGGTACACACAGCCAGCTGATAAGTTTGCACCACTGGCCTAGGCACATGTTCTACTGCTTGCTGGGCCACACTCCCAGCCCCAGCTGCTTGCTCACTTGTGCTCTTTCTCTTTCTCCTTTTTTCATGAGATAGGGTCTCACCGTGTGGTCTATAGCAGCCTGGAGCTCACCAGGTAGCCCAGGCTGGCCACGAACTTGCGATCCTCATGCTTTTCTACCAGAGTGTTGGAAACACTGTGCCCAACCCTGACTATGCATTTTTCAAAGGAATTCACTCAGCCTTACTCGACCTTAGTTTTCTCATTTGTAAAAGTCTGCTCTCCATCACATCTTCTT
>PVIR01035753.1:0-16205 GCA_004026965.1 Petromus typicus | reverse complement strand
TTTCCGCGGTGCGTCTCAGCTCCCACTCCCGCTGTCTGCCAGTGCTTATTAATGGCATTTGTACTTTGCAGATGTTTTTGGTTGCTGTCTTTCTGAATTACAGCAAAGCAAAGTTGGTTACGTGTCTTCTATGGCCACAGTGCCAACCAGCAGTCCAGCAAACTGCCAGTGGCCACAGGGTACCGGGCAGAAGAGACAGATGAATCTCTGTAAATTCGTCATTGCTACGAGGGAAAGATGAAAAAGTATTACAAGAGTGGTTCAGTTGTGTCACCTTCAGCCAGGAGGATGGAACAGTGAGTGAAGCTCTTAACATCATGACTGATTAGGTTGCGCATTATCTTGTGTTGAGTTGTGCAGGGTTTTTTCCTGTTTTGCACTCAGTGCCAGGAACTTACATCATACTATGAGAAGGTGATTTTCAATCATCACTTTTTACATGCTGATTTGATGAGCTATTAAAACAGTTCCGATGGGGCCGGGGATATAGCTCAGTGGTTCCGGCGCCTGTCTTGCAAGCACAAAGACCCAGGTTCAATCCCCAGTAACCACATAACAATACTGGGTGTGGAGACTCACCGACCAATACCACATACCAGTGCCGGGCGTGGTGGCTCACGCCTGTAATCCCAGCACTCGGGAGGCAGAGGCAGGAGGATTGCTGTGATGTGAGTTTGAGGCTGAGCTCAGGGCCAGCCTGAACCACAGAGTGAGACCCTGTCTCAAAAAACCTTAAAAAAGGGCCAGGGAATTAGCTCAGTGGTTCCAGCGCCTGTCTTGCAAGCGCAAGGGCCCGGGTTCGATTCCCCGGTAACCACATAACAATACTGGGCGTGGAGACCCACACCCAGGAGCAACCAGTACCACATACCACAGTGCCGGGCGTGGTGGCTCACGCCTGTAATCCCAGCACTCGGGAGGCAGAGGCAGGAGGATTGTGATGTGAGTTTGAGGCTGAGCTCAGTCAGGGCCAGCCTGAACCACAAAAGTGAGACCCTGTCTCAAAAAAAAAACCTAAAAAAAACCCAAAAAAACAAAAAACAGTTCCGATGTATTTGACTATAATTCATTTGTTTGGTTATGACTTGTTCCTTTTACTGTTCTGTAAAGACTGTCACTGTAGGACAGGAATTTAGCTCAGTAGGTCCCTAGTTCATTCCCAGCTAACCACGTACAACAGTGCCTGGTGTGGTGACTCACACCCACCAGAAGTCTGTACCACTACCACAGTGCTGGGTGTGGTGGCTCATGCCGGTAATCCTAGCACTGGAGAGGCAGAGGCAGGAGGATTGCTGTGTGTGCAAGGTTGCCTGGGCTGCATAGTGAGCCCAGGGCCAGCCTGAACTACAAAGCAAGACCCTGTCTCAGTAAAAAAGAAATACTTATCACTGTCCTCCCAGCAGAAGTAAAAGTCCCTCCGGTGGCACACTGGCCTTTCTCCAGGCATTTCATGCTATAACTGTTTACTCAGCCTCCCTCACCAGCTGTACACCTGAGGGGCAGAAACTGAATTTTACTTTGTTACCTTTGTACCTTTCCACCAAAGTCATGGTTGGCTTATGGGAGGCCTTGGGAACCTTTGTGGGTGATCATTAAGTATGTTAATACTTGTCTGAAAAATGATGAGACTGGAAAATACTCTCCTGTTTTCATCTGGAGAAACTTGTTAACAGGGAGAGAGGGTTGTGAGCAAGAGAACTTGGAACTTTTCATAGAAGTGAAAGGAATGCACAGAGTCCAGAGAGCAGAAACAGCCTAAGAGAGCTGACTGTGGGACAATGGCCCAGAGGAGTTCAGGGAGGGTTTATGCCACCTCTGGCTCTGCTTCAGGGTAACTGGTCATGGGCTCTGCATATGCCTCTCAGCGTGCCTTTGCACTTTCTGGTTCATTCAGTCGGTGAGTATTTATGGACCGCCTACTCTAGTACCACTCTCCGTCATCTCTAGTGCTCGCCACAGGTTGTTGACCCCTTGCTGGAGGATAATATGCAGTGGGTTTGAAACATGTGTTTGGAAATTAAATGCTTTCCTGTTGCACAGGCTGTGGCTTCTTTCCAGTGTGCTGGAAAGTTTATATTTTATGACAGAGTGGTTAAATCATGTAAATATTTAAATGTTTTGGGACTTTTTGCAGCCTTCTCCCTAAGTTTATTTTCACAATTTTAATTTTTCTCAGCAATATATTTCTTTGTTTTACAGTATTCCTTTTCTGTGGTGTGTACTGAAATCTCAGTACACATTTGCATATTAATGTTGTCAAATAGATTATTTCTTGTAAGTTTGTAATTTTTTTTTTCCTGAGACAGAGTCTCACTTTGTAGTTGAGGCTGACCCTGAGCTTACTATTTAGAGGTTAGCCTCACATTCACAGCAATCCTTCTGCCTCTGCCTCCCAAGTGCTGGGATTACAGGTGTGAGCCACCACGCTGGGCATCATGGTGCGCAATACTTATTGCTGGTGGTGGTGAGTCACTGTGCCCAGGATTGTTGTATGTGATACTAGGGATAGAACTCAGGGCCTTACACTTGCAAGGGAGACGCTGGAACCACTAAGCTAAATCCCTGGCCCATGTAATTATTTTTTGATGTTTAGCAAAAAGAAAAAGAACTCAAAGGATTAAATATTTAATTTTTTTATTCAAAAATGATTAATTTTACTAGGCATAGTGGCGCAGGTTTATAAGTCCACCATTTTTGTGAGGCTGAAACAGGAAGATCACGAGCTTGAGCTGAGCCTCTGCAACTCATTGAGATTCTGTCTAAAAAGGAAAAAGCTCAGTATGGAAGGCTCAGGACAAAACAGCCAAAAAGACAAAAAGAGTTTTGTGAAGTCCTAACAGTTCTGTAACTAAGAGCTGTTGAGGTAGGTAGTTTGCTAGCTTCTTCCTACTGGTCCACCAGAGCGTCCTTTCAGTGCCTTCTATGGTTGCAGAGGTTTGGCAGTGCAGCCAGATGGGAAGCTTTCTAAATGGAGTTAAGGACATTTAAGGAAGTAGGCAGGGATTATAAATAGAAATTGCACTTGTCTCTTTTTTCTGTAAGAATTAAATACAAATTAGAAAACAGGGATGGTTAGATGATGGGTGGGAAGCAGGTCGTTTTCACATTTAGAGATTGTGACGTTTAGCCTTATTAACTGTTGAGGATTCCAGAGCAAAGAATTGTAACATGAGGACTGGGGATGTAGCTCAGTGGTTCTGGCACCTGCCTCACAGGGAAAAGCTCCTGAGTTTGATCCCAGGTACCATCCACACCCCCCAAAAACACAAAAAAATTAACTTGAAATGAATGTAAACTGCAGTGTGTTTTTATTGCCATAGACAGTATATACATAAGTTGCAGGGAAGGATCAAATTTTCCTTTTCCTAGGAAAGGTGGCGAAAGCGGGCAAAGATCCCACCTGTTGGTGATCCTATATCCTGTATTAGGGCAGGGTCTGAGTCTTCACTCTCATTTCAGATATACTGTGTGTCTTTTTTGTTTTTTTGAGACAAGGTCTCGCTTTGTGGTTCAGGCTGGCCCTGTGCTCAGCCTCAAACTCACATCACAGCAATCCTGCCTCTGCCTCCCAAGTGCTGGGATTGCAGGCTTGAGCCACCTCGCCCAGCACTGTGGTATGTGGTGCTGGTTGCTGCTGGGATGAGTCTCCACACCCAGTATTGTTATGTGGTTTCCGGGGATCGAACCCGGGTCCTTGTGCTTGCAAGACAGGCGCCGGAACGACTGAGCTATATCCCTGGCCCTACTGTGTGTCGATTTTGAGACAGGGTGTCCCTGTGTAGTTCAAGCTGGCCTTGAATTCACTGCATAGCCCAGGCTGGCCTAGAACTCAAGAGTAATACTCTTGCCTCACCCTCCTGAGTACTGGGATTACAGGCATGCACTCAAATGTAATTTTAAGTTCTTGGGTAGCTACATTTTAAATATTAAAAGGTAAAATTAATCTTAACTTCATAACATCCAGTGCATCCAAAATACATTATTTTGACATGTAACTACCTATTCAAATATTTTTACCTTTTTAAAATGAATTGTGCACTCCATGTATTTTAATTTGGATAGTACATTTTCATCAAAAATGCTTAGCCTTACTTGTTTGTGTACTGAGGATATGCTAGCTCATCTTCTTATCATATACTGCCTCTCTGTAGTTACATTTTAGTGCAGGATTGGCTGCTAC
The DNA here is from genome assembly GCA_004026965.1 of Petromus typicus. Classification (NCBI taxonomy): domain Eukaryota; kingdom Metazoa; phylum Chordata; class Mammalia; order Rodentia; family Petromuridae; genus Petromus; species Petromus typicus. The sequence continues at coordinate 12,025 of PVIR01035753.1, read as the reverse complement.
TTACTGGACCACTTGAATTATGGGTTTCTGCTTCTTCAGTTTCTGTCCTAAGAACCTAGATTTTGCATATCTTTTTCACTTAAAATTGTTCTTAACCTATTTTAGCACAATATAACCATCACAGTAGAAACCCACTTTATAAACAGCAGCTAATGCACACACATTTAATGAACCCTTTATGGACCATTCAGGTTGGAAAGTAAGAGTGTTGCTGTGACTTTAACATGAATTTGTGGCAGTGTTTTAAAGATCCCAACTCTGAGAAGTGTACAGTTTAAAGAAACATTTTTGTGGGCCGGGGATTTAGCTCAGTGGTTCCAGTGCCTGTCTTACAAGCGCAAGAACCCGGGTTCGATCCCCAGAAACCACATAACAATGCTGGGCATGCACGCCCAGCAGCAATCAGTACCACATTCCACAGTGCCAGGCGTGCTGGCTCACGCCTGTCATCCCAGCACTTGGGAGGCAGAGGCAGGAGGATTGCTGTGATGTGAGTTGGAGGCTGAGCTCAGGGCCATCCTGAACCACAAAGCGAGACCCTGTCTCAAAAAAAAAAAAAAAAAGAAAGAAACATTTTTGTATCCCTTCACAAGTTCTAGAAATCAGAGGAGAGTTGTAGAGTTATTTTTTTTCTGGTGATAGGATTTTACTACTGAATAAAATGACCTCTTGACTTGGTAATTTATTGTAATGAGACTTGATCTCTGGTATCCATCCTGAAAAGACTGTTCACATATCACAATAGCAAAGCAGATGAAAATGGTCCTTTATTTTATTGTATCTTTTGAGGAGGGATCCTGAAGCCATCCTCCCCCCTCAGTCCCCAGCGAAATTTTAAGGGAACTGAATTGGAGCTAATACTGAGGCCACTATTAAGGTTAGTCACGCACCCAAAGTTACCTCTTTGTTTTAGCCAGTTAAAACTAGATTGAGTATAGTCTGTTAAAAATGAAAGGTTGAGTGTTTCTTTGCCTTCATTTTACTGACGTAACAATTCCACTGTGGTTCTATTCTTTTTTTACTCCCCCTCCAGCCAGATTACTAGAACATCAGAAACTTACTTTTTTTTTTTTAACAGAATGAAAATACTAGAAATGTAGTTGGGGGCTCTTACCCTATGATTCTCTAAGTGTGGTTCTAGGAAAGCAGTTTTAGTAACACTTGGTACTTGCTAGAAATTTAGCTTCTTCGACCCACCGTAGGTCCACTGAATCAGTTTCTGGAGTAGGGCTCCAATTTTGATTTTTATGAAGCTTTCATCTGGGTCCAGACAGGACCAATGGCATGTATATGTGAGATGGTTGTTGCTGGGGATGGGCAAACAGTGATTAGGGGACTCTTCAACAATTTGGTGAAAGTGCTGATCTTGGTTTTATTCTTTATGACCCACCTCAGGGGGTAGAAGAAATACGTAATAGCTCCCCCACTACAGTCTGATACTACTTATTCATTCCACACATATGCATTTGAAAGCAAATGTGGGGTCAGGCAGTGTTCTGCAACAGAGAACTAAGTAGGACATGCCTCCTTTTGGTATTCAGATTGTATGAAAGGGATATCCTGGAGTTGGCAAACTGCAGTCCTTGGGCCAAATGTAGCCTGCTCCTGTTTTTATAAATAAAGTTTTATTGAAACACAGCTGGATCTGCTTATTTGTATATTATCTAAGCTTCTTTTTGTATTACAGTGGCAGCGTTCAGTTAAAAATACTTATTGTTTCTTTACAGAAAAAGTTTGTAGAATCCAGGAATAGGCCATAGGAGGTGATAAGTGTTGGGAAAATCCAAAAAGGAAGTTAAGGAAATAGAAAGGAGGACTACTTAAGGTAGAGTGGTTGGGAAGGTTATATCTGAAGGTTGAAGGTGAGACTTTTAAAGAAAAATGTGAAGTCAGGATATTTAAAAGAGAAATGAATAAGGCAGTGCAGACTCTGCTTGTTGGATGTTCTTGAAACAGTGGAGAGGCTTTGTGGCTGGGGGACAGTAACTGAGGCAGGAAGGGGCAGGAAATGCAGTTAGCAACCTCTGGGCCAGAGTCTGCTCACCCTCTTCCTGTGTCCTGCAGCATTTTAGAAGCCTTATGTCTGTTGAGAGAGCTTTTGGGTAAAAAGGCGGCAGAGCCTGAACAGTATCCAGCATTGTAGAGCTTCTTTGAGAGTGCTTCTTTCCAAATTCTCACGCTCTAACTTAAATTTTGTCCTCCTCAGCCCATGATATTTCCTGACAGGTAAGGAGGGGTTTGCTGGGAAGCAGAGCTCCTTTGACTGAATGTAAAACTCCTGAGCCTAGAAATTGGGTTCTATTAACAGCTTTCAAACTAAAAAAAGGAGAACACATAGCAAGAAATACATTGTACATTGTTGTCTAGTCGTCGTATATCTACTGAAATGAGAGTTTTGCAAATAGTACTTACCTTTATTTTAAAAATACACTTAGTTTTCCGTTTCATTAAAAATAAAAAACACTGGTTGTGATGTTCTAGGTTGTTTTTGCCTTCTACTTCTGGGTTATAGCCTGCTATTTGAAAAACACTGGCCTGACTTGTCTAGTCCAGAACTTCGAGTTCTTAAGTGTTTAGATTGGTACTGAGAGTAGTTACCTTGAAAATTTTTCCTCTTAAAGGGATATATGTTATGACTGTAGCAGAAAATTCCAAGAATGTAAAATAACTCTAGTACTAATTTAATTACAAAATTAAATAGCGATAGTATGGCTCAGACAATGACAAGTACCAAATGAAAGTTGCTACAAATTCCATAGTGTTGAGAAGTGCAAGGGAACTGTTGTTTCTCAGAAAAGGTATTTTCAAAGAGTCATTTAAGTTAAAGACTTAAAATACTGGTTTTAAAAAAATACATATTTTTTGCCATGCTGGAGATTGAACCTAGGGCCTCACACATGCTAGACAAGCGGTCTACCACTGAACTATACCCCAGCCAAGAAATACTTCCTTTTTTGGGGAAGAGTTGGGTGTCTACCAAGTGAGAGGATGGCAGGAGGTGAAGTGCAGAGCTAAGAAAACATGAGGTGTGTTGGAGACAGCGAGTGGGTGAGCAGGGCAACTAGTTTCTGAAACAGAAGACTTCTGTGTAAGTGGAAGGAGTGAAGTGTATTAGCAGTGTGGTTGACTTGCCTAGGGTTCTGATGGGGAGGTGGGACAAGGACTCTTTGACTTCTGGTCTAGAGCTAGAAGGCTGTTTTCTCATCAGTAGGAGCGGGCTGCCAAGGCCTCTAGTTTTTCTCTGAGAATGGTGACAGCAATGAAGTGCTAGTGCTTGGAAGATTTTTAAACTAGATAAAGCTCAGCATAAATGGAAGGTGATGATACTTTTATCATGGGAGATAAGATTAGAAGTGGAGGTGGGAGCAGGTGGATAAGGGGGATAAGTGAAGGGTTGTGATTGGATAAGGGGGATAAGTGAAGGGTTGTGATTGGATAAGGGGGATAAGTGAAGGGTTGTGATTGGCCGTGTTATGATCAGTCTTGTTCTTTTTCCATGTAGGTGGTAGGGTGGAAGATGTGCAGTGCATCAAAAGTTATAAGCAGAGGGCTCAGGATGTAGCTGAGCGCTAAAGTGCTTGCTTGGTGTGCAGAAGGTCCTGGGCCAACCAGCATATTCCCCCCAGCTTGAATCACCAGTGGGGAGGCAGCTTCTACCACTGGGGCTACAAATGGATCTACTCACTTTTATCTGCCTTTTCAGTAATGAAAATTTTTAAAGTCTGTAAATGGACCAAATCTAGTTAGTTGCTTGAATTTGGATAATTACTGCCCAAATGTGAATATTAATGAATATTATTCATACCAGTTAAAAATTACTGTGTTTATTTCATGAAATCAGAGGTGCCCAGCAGCAAGACATATAAATTATGACCCTGTGGTGAATGTTTTTTGAAAAAATTTTAATCAGAGAAAGAAAAGCAAAGCAGAGGAAGTTATTGTGATAAGGTATGTGATGGATAGGTTACTGTCTATAGGGAGACTGGTCAGAAGGTTTTTGCTGAAATGAGCACAAGATAAAAATACCTCATTTGGCAGTAGGAACAGAAAGAAAAAAAGATGACGAGATAAAAATCTCATTGCAAGAGAGATGCGATGAAATATAATTATAGGACAACAAGCCAGGTTGCTGGAAAAACAGCAGACTCTTTAGTCAACTGGGAAGATTGAAAGGGTTAAGGAAAAGAATGATTTTCAGCTTTTGACATTTTTGAATTTAAGGTGTTGGAAGTCCATTAGATAGAAATCAGAAATTGGACGGTATCACACTGGGGACCAGAGGAGAAAAGTCCAAGTTAGAAATAAGTATGTTACTTTGGGAGATCGAGACAAGAGCCAGCCTAGGCAGACCCTCTTCTATCACAGAATCCTTGGGATCAGCCATTTCTAAAAAAGGAAACAGAAAGAAGGAGAATTGAGTTTGTATTTAGACCAAGGGACAGAGAAGGAATTAGAGAGCTGAGAACAGGACATTGAGTTGGAACCCTTCTGGTATAGCATTTGTGCAAGTCTTGACTTACTGGCTCCTCCTCTCCCTTAAATGATAGCTTCCTAGGAATGAGCACCAAAGGTGGAGTAGATGCAGAGGCAAGAAGGGGAAAGACTAATATCAACCAAGCCCCACCGTGTTAGTAGGAATATTCGTTGAGCCCTGTGTACTAGGCACTGTTCTCAGGATTTCACATGTACCAACTCATTGAATTCTCATAAGAGTCCTCTGAAATATCCATTTTAATCTTGGTTTTGTAAATGAGGAAATGGATGTACAGAGCAGCTAAGTACCTTGCTCAAGGTGACTCTGTATGTGATAGAGCTGGAATTCAAACCTAGTCCCAGGCTCTCAGCACTGAAGCTGTGCTGTGTACCAGGCTTCTGCAGCAGGAACCTCAATTAAAGGACGCACTAGAATTTCAAAACAACCCAGTATATGTTAGTTTACAGATTAGGAAGTTGAGAGGTTATTTCTCCTAGGTCACACAAGAAATATGTGTTAAAGCCAGGATTTTGAACCAAGTGTGTCAGAAACCAAAGCCCCGGTTTCATTATATTTGAATTTGGAGTTTGCCAAACTTTCTGAACAGGGCTAGATACAAAATGTAGATTTGTAGGCCGTATGGTCTTGATTATGACCACTTCACTCTGTGGTTGTAAGAGAAAAGTAGCACTAAGGCTGTATATAAACAGACAAATACAGCTGAGAGCCAGTAAATCTTTTATGGGGATTGATTGATTGATTAATTGATTGATTTGCAATGCCAGGGATTGAACTCAAGACCTTCTGATTACCAGGCAGGCACACAGTGCCACTGAGCTAAATCCCCAGCCCCTGGGAACTAAAATTTGAATTTTAAATACCATTAATTTTTTTTTAAGCCTGTGCAGTGGCCTGGGAATTTTAGCAAGTGCTCTACTAACGTACTCCACTCCCAGTTGTAAATACTACTCTTAAAAGTTTCCAAGTAATTTAAATACAAAACCCATTTCTAGCTAGCACACTGTGCAAAGACAGATGGTCAGCCAGATTTGGCCCATGGGCTACGATTTGCTGTCTTCTATGCTAATCCATTTATTGACTGAACATGTATTGAATACTGTATGTGGAGATGCAGAGGGACTGTGGAGTTCTAGCATTCTAACGTGAGAAAGAGGTGATTATGATGCAGTGTGGTTAAGTGTTATAATATACTTAGAAGGCAGGGTAAGGGAATAGATAACAAAGGCTTCTCAGTTTCATGGCTGAATGGGTGAAGACAACTCCCCAAAAGAATGATAGCTGTTAGATTGCCATACTTATGATGCAGATAGAGAAGGCAAAAAAAAAAAATCATAACTGGGATACAAAGTGAGGTCGGTGCCATGGGGTGAACTTCGTCAACAGAGTAAGGCAGTGGGAGAAGAGTTTTTAGGAACTTTTGAGCCGGAGGTAACATCTTTCTCTGGAGGATAGATTTGGAGAGAGGCAGACAGGAATGGGAGATAGATGAGTTACTACAAGATAATTGCTGTGGCCTAATTGATTAGCATTAGGGATTGTGCAAGAAAGGAAAGTTTAAGAAAACTTGGGTTTCTGACTTGATTAGTGGGGCGGTACATTAACATGGATGGATGGAGAGGACCAAAGCCTGCTTTGAAGGAAGGTGTGAGTAGAAGCAGAAAGAAGAAATTACCTTGGTTTTTAGCTTGTTGGGTGTAGGCAACAGGGAAAGGGTTGTTAGTAGATCTTCTGCGGTGAGTCCTGGTCTCCTTAAAGCTATAACAGCACAAGGCAGATTAATAAATAGAAGTGAGACTTAGAAAAGAAGCTAAGCTGTGGGCCTGATCTATGCTGCTGTAGGAAGCTAAGATGAAAGAGAACGGGCTGAGCTTGCCACATGTTTCTCCTTGTACACAGGAGTAACAGATGACTCAGAAGGTGGTCACAGTAATCCTAGAACAATGAGGAATTTATGCAGATGAAGATCCTTTGTACAAGGAACATATGTTGGTTAGGAATCTGTCCCTCCCCAAGATGTCTTCAGCTGGTGTAAACTTGCCCTGGAGTGTCACAGCATCACTGGGCCACTGAAGTTTTATCTGTCACAGAAGGGGAAAATGAAGTTATGTCTCCACATGCCAGAGCTGGCCTCTAGGCAGGAAGTCTAGGCCTAATTGTGATTTTAATTGTGAAATGATTTTTCCCCAAAATTATGTCCCCCAACTGTTGAGATTGAGGCATAGATAGAGATGGGAGGGGGGATTGAATATGTTGAGCTTGAAGTCTGGGTCAAGACAAATCCATAGTAAGAGTTGATTGCCCAGGGTTGGGGCAAAGTGTGGATTAAGATGTTGTACTGATCGTTAAGCCCTGGAAAATATGTAATGTTGAAGCAATAGGGCATTGAATGAGAAGAGCCCAGAGAGCAGAACCTAGGGGTAGTGTTATATTGAAACTTGGGAAGGTGGTTTTAGAGAAGAAAGATATGTTCAGTATTGCTGCAGCAGAGTCAAGTAGACAGGGAATAAAGTGTTTATTGACGTGGGCCATTGCAGTGGGGAAGAGTTGCTGGGCTTTGAGTCCAGGGCCTCACATATGTCAAGTAGGCACTCTACTCTTGCACCAGTCAGAGCTGAGTTTAGGTCAAAGGCAGAGCCTGTAGCATTTGATGGTGTAGTGTAAAAGCCAAGCTGGCGCTGAGTTTGATAGCTTGAGCATCCTTGTGAAAGGGAGTGCGAGAAAAGGGCTATTGACAGATGAGGAAGGCGGGAGAAAGGGAGGGACCTTCTGGGGGCAGAGGTCAAGAGTTATTTTTATACCGTGTTAAGTTAGGGATGCTTGTTAGATATTCATATAGAGATATGAGAGTCATTGTGATCAACAAACTGGAGCTTGGTTGGCTGAGTGAATATGAATGAGTATGCTGGGCAAAAGTGTTAAAAGAGTCTTAAAGTTATCACTTCATGTGATTTTTATTGCCATTCTTTCTGGTTTATCATCAGGTAACCTCAGTTGAGTAGTTTTGAATCTTGTCTTTTCCTTACAATTAGCAGGAAAAGAGGAGCCAAGAGGTGGAAAGAGAAGTGTCTTCAGTTCTAGTGCTGCAGCTAAACGGGGCCAGGCATGGAGATCTCCCTGTGGGAAGCAGGCCAGTTTGGCAACTGGATAATGAATTCATTTATTTTAGTCCTTTTCTCTCCAGTAAAATTAAGAGGAAGATGGAATAATAGACCTTTTGGTCCAGAAAGAAATAAATCCTTGTAGTAGCCTTCACCTGCTCAGCCTCTTCCATCTCTGCCTCCAACTGTTGTCTCTCTAGAGTATCACACATGATACTTGAAATGATACCACAAGTTAGTAACAAAGTCAAGACTAGAATCCAGATCCTATGACCTTCTTCAGTCTATTTCTATTGTATGTACTGCAGGAATAAGAGACTCAACTACTGGTTAAAGAGGATTGCTTGAGTAAGTGATTGATTAATTGCAGTGCTAAAGATCAAACCCCAGAGAGAATGGCAAGCACTGAGCAACATCCCCCACACTTTTTTAGACACTATTGGAATAACAGGCATGTGTTACCTTGCCTGGCTTAAAGAGAGTTTATTAGTTTTTGAAGACTCTGAGGTTTATATAGTAATAAAGTTGTCCTATGTATTGTGAAGTTTTCGTCAGTTGCTGGATAGTAAAGTTATGAATGAAATGCAGGCTAGATTGCTTGGTTCAAATCCCAGCTTAGTTACTTATTGTGACCTTGGGTACAAATTTTATCTTTGTGTTTCATTTTATGAAATAGATACGATGCTTATCAAGCACAGAGGCTGGTTATGTTGGGTTTTTTAAATTGAATTCTTTTTTTTTTTTTTTGAGATAAGGTCTCTCTTTGGTAGTTCAGGCTGGCCCTGAGCTCAGCCTTGAATTCACAGCAATCCTCGTGCCTCTGCCTCCGAGTGCTGGGATTACAGATGTGAGCCACCATACCCGGCACTGTGGTATGTGGTACTGATTGCTGCTGGCCGTGAGTCTCCATGCCCACTATTGTATATGGTTACCGGGGGATCGAACCTGGGCCCTTGCACTTGCAAGACAGGTGCTGGAACGACTGAGCTAAATCTCCATCCCTGTTTTGTTTTGTTTTGATAATTTTACTGTGTTTAGCAACTACGTCTTCTCTGGAAGATAGTTCCCATTGAGCCAGAATTTAAGCTTTTCAAATATATTCTGTTCTGGGGTCAGGGATTTAGCTCAGAGGTTCCAGCATCTGCCTGGCAAGCACAAGGTCCTGAGTTTGATCCCTCATACCACATACCACAATCCTGGAGGTGGTGGCTCACGTCTATAATCCCAGCACTCAGGTGGCAAAGGCAGGAGGATTGCTGTGAGTTTGAGTCTAGCCTGGGCTATACAGTGAGTTCAGGGTCACCCTGAATTACAAAGAGAGATTCTGTCTCAAAAAAACAAAAACAATGAACCGGAGCATTTAGCTCAGTGGTTCCGGGGGCCTGTCTTGCAAGCACAAGGGCCCAGGTTTGATCTCCGGTAACCACATACAGTACTGGGCGTGGAGACTCACTCCCAGCAGCAATCAGTACCAGATACCATGTACCACAATGCCGGGCCTGGTGGCTCACATCTGTGATCCCAGCACTCGGGAGGCAGAGGCAGGAGGATTGCTGTGATGTGAGTTGGAGGCTGAGCTCAGGGCCAGCCTGAACCACAAAGTGAGACCCTGTCTCAAAAAACCTAAAAAAAAAGAATACAGCAGTGATCTCACATCACAGTACTTTTTTGTTCTGTTTTGGTTTGTTTTGCATTGTGCAGCAGTGGTACTGAGAATTGACCCAGGGCTTTTGCATTGAACTGTATACCAAATCCATTTTATTTTATTTTACTTTATTTTAAATCTTATTTTATTTCTCTTTTCGACAAGATCTGGCTGATTCACAAAGTTTCCCACACTGGGCTCAGACTTGCCAGTCAGGGAATACAGGTCACTATGCCCTACGTAGTACCAGTACATTACCTTTTCTATTACTGGGACAAACTACCCAACACTCACAAGTTAAAGGAGAAAATTGCCCAACGGTATTTTGGACTCGCAGTTACAGAGGACTTGGTCCATAGTTAGCTGGCTCTAAGACAGAGACAAGGCAGAACACACGGTGGAGCAAAGCTGCTTAGTTCGTGGCAGTTTGGAAACAGCAAAGGAACAGTGCCAGAGAGGAACGGACAAAGAACCAAATAGAGACCCCCAGGTCACGCCCCAGGACCAGTGCAGACTAGGCTTTACTAATCCCTTATGTGGGTTCCAAGCCAATTAAATCTACAGTAAACCAACCTAAGTGAAACCTCTAGAAGTGGATACCACTTAAAAGAATTAGGGAAGATGCAAAGTTACATAAAACTGATCTCATAAATGTAATGCAGAATGTAGAAAACTGTCAAAGAAATTACCTAAGATTTATGTGTTAAGGATGCAGATCAGTAATAGAACATTGGCATCGAGGCTTTAGGTTCAGTCCCTAAGCACCACAAAAAATAAAAAACAGTCTTCCCTTTTTAAAAAAAATGCTGTGTATTTGTTTTGAAAAACTAAATAACTTTTTTGATAGCATTTTCCACATTCTGGATAACATAATACTCATTTCCAGGGGCTTGGCTCAGGTTGGTTTTGTTTTTGTTTTTGGTATTTCACAGTTTTGTTTCTGGTGTTTCACAGGTGCTAATATTTTATGTTGTGCGCCACATTGAGAAACCTCCGTGTCTGATTGTCTGAGTAAGCTTAGATGTCAGGCTGCCCCTGTCCCGGAGTCACTGACAAGCCTCCATCCATTATTGCATAGTGATTGAAAGTGTTCTTACTCTTTTGAATTTCTTCTAGAAAGAACTCTGATTCTCATACTTTAAAGAAATCAATAGAATATTCTAATGTGAAGAAAAAAATGGGATATGATGTATGTATGTCCATCAATGTCTTTCAACATATACATGGTTGGGGAGCTGCAGATGTAGCTCAAAGGTAGACACTTGCCCAGCATGCACATGGACCTGAATTCCATCCCCAGCACACAAAAAAATGGGAGATAAGGAAGGAAAGAAATAAAATATATTTTATTATATAAATAATATTATATAAATAAATATTATAAATAAATACATATATAATATTTATAATATATATTATATAAAATAAATGCTTATCAACAATTACTTTATGAAACGTGTTGTATTGGCAACTTAAATAGGACAAGCAATGTGTTTGTCAAGGTCATTTCTTTTTGAACACAGAAAGTACCATGTTCCAGTTACATTACTAGTGACTTTAGAGTAGATTAAAATCATACAAGAGTACTTAGTATCTACACGTAAAATTGACTTAGCTTCTAAAATTAAAAAATTATAAGCAAGTTTTTCTATTGTGGCATTTGAAAGGGAGGTGGTAGTGTTATCATTGTGTAGAGTTGTCCATTACACGGCAGGGCAGCGACCTCCCAAGTACCAAGATGACAACCGTTGTGAGATCCAAATGTGTTTAACGTCTCTTGGAAAGGAATAGTGTCTACATGAAGGACCACTGACTGGTCAAGTGAATATAATAAGGGAAATCAAATAAACAGTATAAACAAACATTTGAAAACAGGAAGGAAAATCATCTTTTCGCTGAATTTATCTTGAATTTTAAAGAAAATCATAGGAGACTCTTCCAGTTATTAGAATTAATAAGATAATGTAATAACCAGCTGGTTCATAAGATAGATGTATGATTAGTTTGCATTCAAAATTTTTTTGTTGTGCTCACTTCCCCATTGAATTATTTCTTCCAGATTGCTGTAGGTTGTAAAGATACAAACCTGTATTATGTTATAGGAATGTTCTTGGTTGTTGTGTATGTAGTATCCTATCTCTCTTAAAATATTGTTTTTATTTTTATTGGAGACATATTACATGCCTTTTGCCTTTTCTTCTGCCTTCTGGACCTGTCATACCCGTAATTTTTCTGGTTTGCTTTTTAGACAAAAAAGCAATTGAAGAGTGACTTAACAGGGGAATGAGGAAGCATTCAGTTCAGAGAGAAGAGTGCACATACTGTGGGGCACTGGGGGGTGGATCAAGAGCAGAGATCTCTCAGGGGAGGACGCTTTTGTGCGAGAAACAGGGACAGTGAGGGGCCCTGTAGGAAGGTTGTTAAACTATGCTCAGTTTGATTACTATGCCTCATCTACATGCCTTAGGGTTGAGAAACACATTTTTATGTTTGGGGGAAGTTGAGACAGGGTTTCACATAGTGAGACAGGCCAACTTGACCTCAGACATGCAGCAGTAGTCCTGCATAAGCCCCTCCAAGTGCTAGGATTACAAGCACGAGCCACCAGTTCTGGCTTTGAATACTTTAACACTGGCCTACAAATCTACTTGACTTTGAATTACAGCGAGTGTATATTCTATTCTGTGACCCAGAAAACACACAAAGGAAATTAAAGATTCATGAAATAATACCTAGGCATTTGTAGTGTAGTCTGATAATTTTCAATTCTGCTCCACTTTCTTTTTT
>PVIR01035752.1:0-16234 GCA_004026965.1 Petromus typicus | reverse complement strand
AACAATACTGGGTGTGGAGACTCACCCCAGCGGCAACCAGTACCACATACCACAGTGCCGGGCGTGGTGGCTCACGCCTGTCATCCCAGCACTCGGGAGGCAGAGGCAGGAGGATTGCTGTGATGTGAGTTTGAGGCTGAGCTCAGGGCCAGCCTGAACCACAAAGTGAGACCCTGTCTCAAAAAACCTTAAAAAAAAAGAAAGAGGCAGAGTATGGTCCTGGGGGGTGGCAGGGGGGGTGGCGGGGGGGTTCCCAGGCACCTCGCCTGCCCCAGAGGCTGTTCCCACAGTACAAGGACAAACTGGGTGTCAGGAATCAACTGTCTGCCTGCCATGCGGGAGGTGGCGGCCAGAGGCTTGCACGCCTGTCAGCCTCAGGTCTGGAGACTAGCCTAGGGACTCGCCCGTGGGACACGGAAACAAGTAGTGGGGCCAGAGTTCGACATCCAGTTTGTCTTTCACTGCACTTCTTTTTTTCCAGTAGATCATTTCTGACCCGGAGAAACTCATTATATTGTGTTTCTCACTTGTTGAAGGCTAACAGATGAAAGCACCAGGAAAAATTTCTATGGGGTTCTTAGATTGAAAGGGAACCAGCAACCTCTAATGCTTCATCTTCTGCCAGTTTGCTTCACACCAGAACGTCTTCATTTCATGAAGAAGCTGCCACTGCTCGCTCAAGAGTCTCTGACAAGCACAAGAGCTGTGCTAAGGGCGTGTCTGACCGAGCGTCGGCTTTTCTGACCAGTGGGGAGGCTGGCGCCCTCCTCCTAACGAGATGTTTACCACCTTACAACCTGGCCTTCCTTTGCAGGCCGCACTCTGCCCCAGGACAGAAGGAATAACTTAACCTTGTCTGTCAGCCTGAGAAGAGAACCTGAGTGTGTGGCCCGGACTCTTTCTGTGCCTGCAGTGTCCATTCCTCTGAGTGCCAGGCTTGTCAGAGGCAGGACTGACCTGCCAGCCCCAGTCTGTCCCTGCAGAGGTGGTCTGCTCTCTCCACAGGCGGGGCTACAGTGGGACGATGTCTGTATGCACCAAGGAACCCAAGGTACCCACTGCTGTAGCTTGCCAGGCCCCTGAGCTTCACCCGCTCGGCTGGCCCAGGGGAGAGCACCTAATGAGCTCCAGCAGCTTCCATTCTGTCACAGCCGGAGGGGGACCGTGGAGGGCCGAGCCGGCTGTGGCTCGACCACAGGCCTCACAGTCACCCCACACTACTCTCTCAAGTTGGCTAGGCCTGGGTCATGACATTGGTGGGTTTTTACCTCCCTGTGAGCCAGGTGTCGTGGGTCCAACAAGGCCAAGTGACAGCAAGACAGCCCGGGCTGTGCTCCTAGGGAAGGGACCCCAACCTCCCGGAGCTGGGCAGCAACACAGCCCAGATTGGGGACAAAAACTAAGAAGCTGTGAGCATGCTGGATGGGAAAGAAGTATCTCAGTGAGATCCGCTCCCTGGGCCGCCACCACTGCCACCTAAACTTTTTCAGAAGATGCTAATGTCACACATGCCATCCCCTGAGGGCAGAGACACGGGAGGTGACATAACAGGACTGCCAGCTTTTTGACGCTTCTTTCCATGGAAAGGCATTTCCAGCAGCCGACACACGAACGGCCGCTCTTCCCTCTCCTGCACAGTGACTGTGACAATCAGGAGCGGGCTGCTCCTGCTCCACCCTCCTGTGTGGGCACACTGCCTGCACTGAGTGCAGTTCACTGTCACGCCAGCGCTCGGCTTTGGCGGAATGAGATTCCTCTTTGAGGGACGCACTCCCTGGCTCCGCACTGCCTGCGACTGTTCAGGGTTAGGGTGGACGCCTGCCAGTCAGGCACAGGTAAACTCTTCGAAGTGAGCTCTATAAAGCAAGCAGTCTTTTAATCTCCAATCCATTCTTAATCTTTCAGAAAATATTTTTTTAAGATTTCTTTCTTTTTTTTTATTGAGACAGGATCTCACTTTGTAGTTCTGGTCCTGAGCTCACTATGTGGCCTAGGCCAGCCTTGAACTCACAGCAATCCTCCTGCCTCTGCCTCCCGAGTGCTGGGGTTACAGGCGTGAGTCTCTGCACCCAGTACTGTATGTGACTACCGAGGACTGAACCTGGGTCCAAGCGCTTGCAAGACAGGTGCCGGAACCACTGAGCTAAATCCCCGGCCCCTGTAGGGATAAAATAAGCTACAGTTCACGGCTCACTTCAAATCCCGTGAACAGGAGGGAGCACCATCTGCGCTGACTTAGAACCACCGCTCTGGAAAGCAGGGCCTTCCAAAGAACCAAGCCACACCCTCTCCTGGTGACCAGAGTGGCTCAGAGCTTAGAGGGCCGGGTGGGAGTATGGCCTGTGTGCGTGCCCTACTTCTGTGCTGATTCTCTAGCTCCCTTTTCACTTTCCATTTCAGATGGTTGCATGAAGCTGCTGAATTTCACAGCCTGGACTTCAGTGTCTTAGGCTCTCAGAGTGTGGGGACTACAAGTGTGTGCCACCATGCCTGGTCTGGGAGTGAGATTCTACTCATCCTAAACCTGGCCACAAACGTGGGTGTGAGTACAGCCCCAGGGGTCAGCAGTGAGCCATCTCCCTCTGCCTTTACCGCCTGATCTGCTCCTCGGCCACAGCCAGGGCATTCTCAGCAGCCAGCCTCTGGTCTCGTTCTTCTTCCAGCAGCTTCCTCAACTCAGCCACTTCCTGTTTAGTGTCACACAGCTGTTGCTGGGCTCCAGAGAAGCTTCGGGAGAGAAGGAAAATGACACAGTACGGTTAAGACGCCATCTGAACCCAGAAGATATCTTAAAAGCATAGCTGTACAGAGATTAAATGATGTTGTAGAAAATATCTTACGAGATTTTAGTTCCTGGCTGCATATCTTTCAATGTAATTACCACAGTGTTTGCTAGTGGGACATCGTGTGTGTGTGTGTGTGTGTGTGTGTGTGTGTGTGTGTGTGTGGCTATTTCTTGCACTATTAAGTTTTATACAAAATTTTCTAGATGCTAGTGTTACAGTTTAACCCACTTCTGCAGGGACGGGAAGGTGAGGAGAGATGTCTCCTCATCTTCCTCTGCAGGGCAGACTCTGGTTCTGCCCAGGTTACTGCCCGTCCGCACTCGCTGCCCACCTTCGCTGTGGCTCCCTCGTCTCCTCAGAATCACTCTTCCTGTGAACTCCGTTCTTTTCCTGTGGAGCTCCAGGAGCAACATCTACATTTAGTGGCCCCTAGAAGAAAACATAGCTTAGTAATCCAGTGATGAAAGCTCTTAGGAAACCATACCTGTATAACGTAAGGCCTGGTCTCACGTCAGTGAGGACGAGACATCTTGGAGGGAATATCCCCACTTAAGAGTCTCATGTCCAGATTTAGAAGTGGGAAGCTTCGGCTCCAGTAGACTAATCACCTCCACAAAATTCCTGCCTTCATCAGCTTTCTCCTCAGATTTTCATTCTTGAATTTCTCCTCTTGACAGTTTTAAAGTCTTCCATGAAAAGCGCTTTCATCTAGTGGGGCTCATGGACTCCCCAGGAAGGGCCGATCGTGCCCTTGCTGGCGAACCCTTCCGCCCCATCTCCCCCTTCACGTCCTGTGTAACTCGTTCATTCTCAGTCTCTCCAGCTCCTACACCGCTTTCTCCACTGCTGCCTGTGCTGTCATGGGTCCAAATCTTTCCCCGGTTTTCTTATCGCTTAAAGGAAAATCTGTATTTTCTTAGTTTCAGAGTTCCAAAAGCCTGTCATGTGTTTGGTATCAGGGATCGAACGTAGACCCCTGTGTGTGCGAGGCAGGCACAGCGCCACTGAGCCGCATCCCCGGCCCTGGCATAGCTGTTTCTCTCTCACATTCTGATTGCTCTCCCCCAAGCTCAGGCCCTTCTCCTGGTAATCTGTGCACCCTACAATTTTCCTGAGACTTTCTTCCCATCTCCATCAGTATTCTCTTTCACTTCCTCCGCTCGCTCTTCAGCCTTTCTCGCTCACCCCCACACCCTAACCCTTCTCTGGCTGCTGGCTGCCTTCCTCCTTACCGCCTGCAGCTCCTGAACCTGCTTCTCCAGGACTGCGCAGTGACTGAAGAGGTCGCTGCAGTGCTGCTGGCTCTCCCGGAGACTCTGGCTGGTGTCGCTGAGCTGAATGGAGAGGGTATTTTTCTCTTCCAGCAGCTGAGAGAACTGAAGTGGAGGAGAGAAGATAAGCACCGCCCTGTAGGGCTGCAGCACTGTAACCATGTTCAGGCCAGCTGGTCTGGGTTCTAAATTCTTAGAGCAAACGTTCCTGTGTGTTCACTACAAGTGAGAAAACATCTCATTGTTTCAGAACAATTAGGAACACCAAAAAAGGAAAAAAATTTAGAGGAGTAGCAGGAAACTTTTTAAAAAAACGCTGATTACTATATTAACTGAAAAACTGTAAGAAGCTCATAAGCAGAACTAAGAGGCTAGGCTGTCTGGGACCGTAAGAGGAAAAAGCTTGGGTCCAGGTTTAAGTTACTGACACATGACTAGAATCCCCAGATTCAAATTTAGCTAGAGAGAGCTTATGCCTAAAAAATATGTATGATGATATTACTGGGCAGATACCTTTCATGCCATAGGTGGTAATTCTTCTGAGTTACCACCAGAGTAGAATAAGAAATTATAATGTGGTAAGTAAGAGAGCAGAATAAAGGCTAGCATGGCTATGTACATGTGAGAAGCTAGATGGGAGTGTAGATTCTCACAGGTGGAAACATTTTAATCACCCAAAGCAGTACACTTGGCCCCTGCACGAGTAACAGGTAACTAGCCCTTCAGTCATTTTTTTTTTTAAGGTTTTTTTGAGACAGGGTCTCGCTTTGTGGTTCAGGCTGGCCCTGAGCTCAGCCTCCAACTCACATCACAGCAATCCTCCTGCCTCTGCCTCGTGAGTGCTGAGATTACAGGCGTGAGCCACCACACCCGGCACTGTGGTATGTGGTACTGGTTGCTGCTGGGCGAGTCTCCACGCCCAGTATTGTTATGTGGTTATCGGGGATCGAACCCAGGTCCTTGCGCTTGCAAGACAGGCGCCAGAACCACTGAGCTACATCCCCAGGCCAGCCCTTCAGTCTTTCCTTGAACATGTTCAGTGTCAGGGTGCACGCTGCCATTTAAAAAGCAGAAAATTCAATTAACCTACTCTAGCTTCTACTTATTTAATGTGACTTTGGTCCTCTGGAACTAAACTCAATAGAGTTCTTCACTTGCAGGCTGCCAAGTAGTAAATTTTAGTTATGATTCATACCCAGATATGAATCAGAGACCACAGAGAGGTGTTTAGAATGTCTATTCTAGAACCACGTATACTCTCTGAGAGTTGCAGATTCAGTGTTTTCTTAAGGATTCATTTTTGCAAGTATTTATGTAAAAAGTACAATCGATGTTTTTGTGAAGGTAAATGGTTTTCCAGAGACACTGCTGAGAAGGGCATTTGATGCACAGAGAAAATTAGAACAAGAGAATCCGCACATACTCATAAAAGTACTTCCCATATACTGGTCACGTTTGCTTCAGACTGTCTACTTCCTAATACCTCAGATAAGTTATATCTCTGGGCCTTTTTCCTCATCTATAACAACTGCCTATAGCTTTGTATAATTTGTGGACCACAGATTCTTGACACTGAAGAGTCCTTGTGATGAGAGACCTACACATGTACTACTGTGCATGCATTCTGAGTCTTTTACAACGGTCCTCAAAGCCACTGTCTGGACTCCAGAATTTGATCTCTTAAGTCACTTCTAGTTTTAACACAGATAACCTGTCTGGATTTCTCTGAAGAAGGCAGGATACTTCTTTCACCACTCAGAGAGCACCTCGAGGATAACGATTCATAGGAAGTGGGGAATGGTCAAAGTTACAACCAGCAACACAGATGGGAAGAAGATGCTGGGGGCATCTACAGTAGAGCTTTTTTTGTCCTTGGTGTGTGCATTTCTCTAAATCATTGCCAAGGACCCTCCAAGGGTACTAAGAGAAAACAGTCCCGTGTCTAGTTCTCTGGAATAAGTGATCCAGGTTCTGAGAAAAGTAAAACTTCTACACCCTAAATTACGCTACATTGGGGACCTCTGCTACACCAGCTTCTACTGACCTTCTCTCTTCTAGTCATGGAAACAAGAAACTGAATTTAGCAAAAAACTTACCTTACTGTTGAATTGCTGAATTCTTAGTTCCTTCTGGTGAATTTCCTTTAAGCTGTCATTGAGCTGGGTCCTGAGAAGTTCTGTCTCATAAATTAGGTTTTGTGATCCATCTAGGGAAACCGACGCCTCTGGGGATGCCTGCCAGGAAACAAATATCAAAGAAATTCTCTTCTAAGGTTGCTCACGTTTAACATCTTCCCTCTAGAAACCCTGCTCACCCCACAAGAAGTTATAATAGTGGCAGATGGGCACTTACCCGGTAAGTGGCCAATGTATCTGGTAGTATGATTTCAACTGTCACTGAAATTCCTCACCTGTCTTTGGTATTGGGCTTTGAAGGTCTGAGGCGGGGAGGACGACGACCTCAGTTCCCTCAGCAGATTCTGCAAGTGACTGAGCTGCTGATCTTTATCGGAGAGCGCCATGAGGTACTGCTCCTTCATTCTCCTCTCATGCATTTCCCAGGAATTCTTCTCCATCCTAGACCAGGGGTGAAATAACACAGGTAGGAAATACACTGTTGAGACACAAAGTAATTCCACACTCACACCAGTCCAATGAGCTCTTCGAGACGTCATCATAAAGGAAACACATCATCAGAGTGAAACTGATATTATAAACAGATCCATGCAGCACGATAACGACACGGAACTAAAAACAGGAATTCCAACTGGCAAGACTGATGCTATTTCACAGACAACCTGGCATTTTGTCTAGCACTTGAATTACGAATTGGGTTTGCATCATGGCTTCTTGTTCAGGAAAGACAGACCTGAGTGTGAATGCAGACAGTAAACTTTACAACTGTCACAGGAGACAGTGTGTGAGGCAAGAGAGGAACACGGCCAACCACACAGAGCGCGGACTGTGATTTGCAAGCAGCACAGCGCCATGACAACACGACAGCTGTAAGAACATAGCTCTAGATCTGAAGGACTTGGACACAGACGCTGGCTCTGTCATACACTAAGTGTGAGGTCCTGAGTGAAAAATTACTTACTCTCTCTGGACCTTCCCAACAACTTAAGAACAAACCACTCATGAGGATTAGAATGTGGATTAGTGAGATAGTATCTGTCATTCATCAAACAAGTTGGCACACAGTACACATTCAATAAATACTAGTGTGCCACTTCTATTTATTCACTGAATTTAACCAAGAGTAAATCAGATCCTACCTATTTTTTAGTCTTTGCAAAAAAAAAAAAAAGCCAAAACAAACACAAAAACCTGTCATTATTCTTTATTTCTACTTGTCTACACTTTCCTTGAAAAGTACATTAGAATTATATCAAATTTCTATAGAACCTCTTTACAGATAGAGATCCTTTTACTCCAGTAGAACAAGGTATAGTTTGAATTGCCTCTGAATTTCTGTCTCTCTCTATAGAAACAAGGTAAACTGTGCTTTCTTTTCTTACCACAGATAACTACTACAAAATAATCCTGTTTCACCAAGAGGTAGCTCGGGTTACAGTCAATTTTTTCAAAAGGGTTAGAACTGAGAGTAAAAATTTTTATTATTTTTTCCACAAACATTCAAGTACAAAAACATGGAGTCCTGAAGCTATTCAATTTTTTAAAAAACCAAAAAACAACCAGCCCTAAAGCAAGTGAAGTAGATCTGTATCCTCACAGTCTTTTTCCTTCTCAAAGTGAAATAAAATACTCTCCTATCTCCTAATTTGCTCATATATCCTTGATATACAATCTTCCTTTTCTTCAAAATTCATCAAATTTGAAAAGTAAAGAGATAAGGCCTGAAGAAAAGGTGGAAAGGGAGAAAATGAGGGAAAACATTTAAAGTCCAAAAATCATTTTTCTTCCCTCTCTCTTTCCTAAGGATCAATTTTCCGAGGTAAACTTCCTTTTAAAGTGCCCTTAGAGGAAATTTTAAAAGGCAAAGCTACAGAAAATATGCTTTGAGAGCTCTGTAGCTCTTCTCAGGTTGATACTAGCAGCTAAAGACTTACTAGTCTAGTAGTTCTAGGCAAGGTGGCGGTAATGCAAGAGACATTTGTTCCATATGGTGCCAGTCACCGCTGGAGGCCCTAAATCCAACACTCGGCATTAAAGTACACCCGAAGGAGGAGGAACACAGTGGTTGATCTCTTGATGATGCATAGAAATTCTAAACGAATAAAGCCCTAAATATGCTAAACGAATATTTTCTAAACCGTAAAGAAAAAAAAAAGGATGAAATAAGACTAATTCATCCCTCCTTTTGAGGTCCATTTCAAATGAAGAAACAGATGAAATTTCTATTTTCAGAGAACAAAACTCAGGTTTTGTTTCAAACCTCTATAGTCATTACTATGCAGTAAAAACTTATGCTCTTGCCTTACCTAGGGAAGCAGCCAATCTAAGCAATGAGCTCTTTTCATTTACAAACAAGTTCATGGAGATGTTAAATACGAAAGTCTTTGGGATGTAATTTGTTGCTGAGAAAAAATATGTTACAATTTTTAAAAGAAATCCCCCACCACCACCGTTTTGTAGTTCAGGCTGATCCTGAAATTATTATGTAGCCCAGGCTAGTCTTGAACTCACAGAAATCCTCCTGCCTCTGCCTCCCAAGTGCTGGGATTATGGCTGTGGGCCACCAAGGTTGGCACTGTGGTCTGTGCTATCAAGGATCAAACTCAGGACCTTGAGCTTGCCAAGCAGACAATGGAACCACTGAGCTAAATTGCTGGCCCAGGAAGGAAATGCTTTCTTTCCCTCAAGGTTTTAGAGGCTTCTGGTTCATGGTCAGTTGGTTCAAAGGCAGAAACATTATGGCCGAAGACTGTGGTGGATGCAAGCTGTTCAATTTATGGCAACCAGAAAGAGAGAGCAAGGATGAGTCCAGAGAGAAATAGCCAGTGGCTGCACAGGCTAACTATGATCACAACCCGATGGCTCACCCAGACTACCCTAAAGTGTGCTTTACTATGCTCTTACGTGTCTCTTAAGCCAATCAGGTTAACCGCTGATTTGGAAGAAATAATTACCACAATCAAGACTATGAATGGCAGAGCTTTCCTGCACAGCCTTGGAAACTTAGCTTTTGTCTTCCCCTCTGGTACCAACAGGAACTTGGATGTCAGTCCCACATGCTGTGATGCTCCAGGGCAGAAATACACCAGGATCTACAGAACTTCTCAAGGACCCTTGTGGGTGTAGGACCTGCTCTGTAGGATCTTCATCTACATAACTTCTCAAGGACTATGGTCAGTGTCTGCCCTGCCCTCCCAGGTCTCTTGGAATGTATGGAATGAAAGGTGTGGCAAGCTTGAGTCTAGGGGAATAAAAGGTGTGGCAAGCCCAGGTCCGGGGTCCTTGCTACCAGAGCGGCACAGATCAGGCCCAAGCTCAGCTTCTCTAAGCCTCATTTCTCCCCAACTATTAATTATTTTGCCTTATGCTGTCAGACTCACAGGAGAGTAAAACTTCATGCAAAGGTTCTGGCTGTTTCCTCTTCCCATTTCCCATAGTTAACCATCGAGATTAACATGACATTCTACAAAATTCAAACCACTGAATTCTAAAAAGCTTTTGCTTTATAAGCTTTGTTTAAGATTTATTCTGAAATGTTTTGTTAGTAAGTACATCTTTGAAAAAAAGTGCTGGGCTGGGGAAGTTAGCTCAGTGGTACCCCACCTGCCTCAAAAGCACAAGGCCCTAAGCTTGTTCTCCATTACCAAAGAGAGAAAAAACACATTTCCCTTGTCTGCATGTTAACTCTGTCTAGACAGTAGGTTATCAATTACAGCATATTGATGACAGTCATACTAGCAACACTCTGTGAAATGGATCAGGATGAGATCTGCTTTGCATTCCTTAAACTCATTTGTCTCTCATTCTCTCGCATTTGGAGAGACAAAGCAGATACTACTAAAGTAGTCCTTTCCAACATTATAATTCCCTTTTATCATACTCAATCTTGAAATTTTCAGTTTTATAAGGTGGCATACATCATCTTAAATGAAGCAGTAAATTAGGTCCCAACAAGAAGGGTGCAACAACCAGGCCTATTTTTATACACTGTTATGTGGTCATTCTTTATCTTCATTCTTTGGGTTAGATATACTAGAAAGACTGAATTTCAAAAAGAGACTTATACTTCCTATCTTGATTTGTTTCTGCCACAACAGCTCTGTTATTGTCTTTTCTTCTTTACTGTACAAGAGAAGAGCTGAGATTTCTGGTTCTAGACAAGATGGAATAGACACACTTCTGCTTATTTCTCCTACTAAGTACATATAAAATCCCTAGTCACTATAAATAAAAAAAAATATAAGAAGACACAGAAATGAAGAGCAAGCAGTGGATTAGCTAGGGACCCAGGACTTAGGGAGTAACGCAGAAGCAACTTCCCTATTTCTTCTTTCTTTTATTTATATACTGTACTCCAAACATTGCTGGAAAATTCCACAACCCAGAAACATCAATGAGTACCAAGGAAAGTTTACACAGTGTCAAAGGTGGCAGCACATGGGGCTTAGACATCTGCCTCTGCCCAGAATAAGGCTGACAAGGCATTCTGCCACTGCAGGCAAGGCATCCGAAGAGCATCAAGTGAAGATTGATTTCACTCTCTGATATTTCTGATACAGCACAAAGGCCCTCAGCAGATGACAACACCATGACTCCCCAGCTTTCAGATCCATGTGCTAAGTAAAGGTCTATCATTTATAAATCAGAGAAAGAGAGAGACAGAGAGAGAGAGAGACAGAGATAGAAAGACACAGAGAGAGAGAGAGAGACAGAGAGATGAAGAGAAGGAGAGAGAAAGAAATGGGGAGCCTGAACTTTGGGCATTCCCCAGTGGTAAGTTGTCTTTCCTTGGTCATGCCTTGCATGGTAGGGGGCTGCAGAAGCTGAGCAGAAAACTTGGACTTTGATCACTGCCTGCAATAATAAGGTACTCAGCTCCATATCCTCAGCAGTATCATAGAGGCGACATGGGAAGCCTGGGTTCCACATCCCCTGGTAGTATTAGGATACCACTTCCCTTTAGGGGCATCATCAGGAGCTGAATGGAAGGCCTGCACCTCATCCACCAGGTGGGATACAGTGGCAATGCCTGCCATCCCTGCTGGTGCACTATCAGGAGAAGCTGCCTCTGGAAGCACAATTTAAGCAAAACTGGTCCTTATAATCTCTAAAATGCACAGAACACTCATCATACCATGAATTAGGAAGAAATATCAACTTTTCTGAGAAAAGAAAATCAACAGAATATAACAAGAAAGTGATAAAGCTGTTGGGCTGATATGATCAGGGTTTTATCGCAACTACCGTAGAAATGCTTCAACAAGCAATTACTAACACCCAAAAAGAAACAGAAGATACAAAGAAGAACCTTGTAGAAATCTTATAGCTAAAAATCAGATATCCAAAGCAAAAATGTAATTAAACCAACTCAAAAAATGACTGAGGAAGTACAGGGTTTGAAAACAGAACCATAGAACATACTGAATCTAAACAGTAAAAAGAAAATAATTCGTGTCTTATATTTCATCAGAATTAGAAACACCATGTTGGAGAAAATAAAAAAATAAGCAACAAGGGGCTGGGGAGTTAGCTCAGCGGTTCCGGCGCCTGTCTTGTAAGCGCAAGGTCCCGGGTTCGATTCCCCAGTATCCACATACAATACTGGGTGTGGAGACTCACGCCCAGCAGCAACCAGTACCACATACCACAGTGCCAGGCGTGGTGGCTCATGCCTGTAATCCCAGCACTCGGGAGGCAGAGGCAGGAGGATTTCTGTGATGTGAGTTTGAGCCTGAGCTAAGGGCCAGCCTGAACCACAAAGTGAGACCCTGTCTCAAAAAACCTAAAAAAATAAATAAATAAATAAGCAATAATAAAATAAGCTGCACACCAGGAAAGAATATTTGCAAACCACATATCTCACAAAGAACTCACATCAACAACATATGAAGAAGTCTCAAAACTGAAAAGTACAAAATTAACAACTAATAAGAAAACAGACCAACACATGAACAGGTATTTCACAAAAAGAATATAAAAATGTCAAATAAGCACAAAAAAAGATGTCCAACATGATTAGCCATTGTACAAATTAAAGCTATAGTAAAATATTACTACATTTCCATGAAAAACAATGAAAATAAAAAAGTTACAATACCAAATGTTGGTAACGATGTATGGAAAAGGATCAATTATTTAGTGCTAGTAAGACCTATAAATGACATAGCCTGGGCAATTACCCCAGAGAGAGGAAAACTTGTTTATAGAAAAACCTATATATAAATGTTCATAGTATACTTAGTTATTTAAGTAAAAATCAGGAACAATATGCAAAGCCTTTGTTGAGTGAAAGGTTAATATATTTTAAAATAAAAAAGAATGAACTACTGATAAACATAATATATGTATTTCAAGGGTATTACAATGTATGACAAAAATCAGTTTCAAAAAAGCCAATACACTGCATGATCCCAATTATAGAAATGTTTATTTTGTTTTTTGTTTTGCTTTTTTCTTTTTTTTTTTTTTTCTGGTACTGGGAATCGAACTCAGGACCTTGTGCTTGCCAGGAAGGAGCACTGCCACTGAGTTAAATCCCTGGCTCAGATCCCAAATATAAAACATTCTCAGAATGACAAAACCATAGGGACAAAGAACACATCAGTGGGAGTCAGGTTACAGATACACAGAGAGAAGCAAGGAGGGGAGAGAGGAATGTGATCTACCCAGTAGGGACATATTTGTCATGATGGGACAGTTGTATTATCTGGCTGTAGTGTTTACATGAATCTATAAATGTTCAGAACCACATTCATATACATACTCAAGTAGGTGAAATCTGAATAAGACCTGTAAATTGTAGCAGTGTTAATATTTTGGTTTTGATATAATACGATAATTATGTAAGATATTAACATTGGAACAAATGAGGTGAAGGGTATACAGGAGCTCTCTGTACTATTTTTGCAATTCTTACCCATCTGTATTTATTTCAAAATAAAAGTAGAAGAGTATAAAAAGTATAAAAATGTAAGGATAATCATACCTGAGCTGATGCAGCTCATGCTGCCAGGAGAGGTTTTCTTGCCTGAGCTCTTCTTGCATAATCTGAAATGTTTTTGTCTTGTCTTGATATTCCTGAAGTTCAGCCTTCACCGGTCGTAATTCTGTGACCTCTTGATTAATCTGTAAATACTGCTGCTGCAGATTCTTCAGTTCCTTCAGCTTTAACCAAAGGGAAAATAAAAGGGTGATTCGTCACTCAATTTCCCTGGCTGGAAGTCATCAATAGCTCCCCAGTCAGGTAAGTCAGACACCACAGCAGATTATCAGCCTTTAACCGTCTGTCCACTGATATCTCATTGCAGCACCAACCCCTACAATAGTGAAACTCATGAAGCCAGGATGATGGAAATCACATCCTGGAGCTACCTTCAAAGCTGCCTGGCCTGGCCATTCTAGAAATTCTACCCCCTGTTCTTGCCCCTGAGGCCCTAAATGAACTCTAGACCTACCAGTCTGGTCTGGGAGAGACTAACAGACCTATAGTGTCATGACTGAGTTAATGTAAAGATAGACTAGCTTTCTATTTAGTCAGGTGCCCTAGTCATGTTTCTAAACTTTCTTCCATGACATCAATTTTAACTCAAACTTAGCTGATGATTATAATGGAGGCAGTATATTCTAGTAGGTAGGAAAAGTTCAGCTCTGAAGTTAGGCATCCTACAATTTCACCCATGTATGATTTCTCACTATATATGGCCCTCACACCCTCTAAGTCTTCATTTCCCTCATTTATTAAATGAGGATAATTACAGTGGTTTTTTCATGAGAATATGAAAATTAAATGAAAAACTTAATGCATGTCACACATAAAGTTAGTGATAGTGACAATAATAGACTTCCCTTTAGGAAAACTACATTCTAGGAATATTTTCAAGCCCTTTATCTCCAACACTCTTTAATAGGAAAATAATGTCAGGCAAAGGCAGGGGCCTGAAGACACAACTCTTACTCCAAAACATCATCAATGTTACAAGATAGACATTTTAACGCAAAGAACACATGAACAGAAACACAACGCAGAGGTCAGAAGCAACACATTTTGGAAGCGAAAAAGTAGAGGAATAAGTGGTAATTGAGATCTGAGAAAGGCAAATATTAAGCTGGCAGTAGGAAAAGCCAGGAACCAATAGGACTTCCTCTACAGCACCTTAAAGGCTCAGGAATTAATAGTATCAGGTACCTCTGGACAAAATGGTCATGGGATGGAAAGGAGATGGTAGTTGGGTTAAGGATGGATGAAAACTGCTTAAGAAATGTTTTCAAGGAGATCCCCCATAGAGAGTTCCACATTTTCTCTTATCCTAACTGACAATTAGAGTGTTAGTCTGTAGAGAAGGGAAAAGAAATTTCTCTTGACTAGGGAACACAAGGCTGAGTCACAAGTAAGGATACTGCTCCAGGACAAGGTTGATTAGCTGAAAGCATGTGATCTGAATGTTTTTTGCCTTTCTGCAACTCAGCTTGGAAAATACAGGTTATCTGCCATGTAAGAAATAAGATGTTTTCTGTCAAATATCTTTCTACAGTAGGAAGAACTAAAGATACCAACTTGAAGCAACAACAAATTCAACAAAATCACCATGCAATGACACTCAGAGTTGATATGTTCCACCTACAGGCATTTTAGACCTTATCCTTCCAAATCAGACAAGATCGGGCACATTCAGGGTGATATGGTTATAGACTTATCCTTCAAAATCAAAGGGGAAGAAAACAAAAGCCCAAGGCCAAAATATATGAAATGGCGGCAGTGAAAAAACAAAACATCAGAAAGATGCTAGCCAATTCAAAGCACGAATAACTGCACAGATAGTTAAAGAAATAATGACCCTAATAAAACAAACGATTAGTGAGTCCAGAGAAATACTAACAAAAAATAGAGCAGCTTATAAAAGACATGCTAACCATAAATGACCAACAAAGAGAAGAACTGAAATTCATAAAACAACCTCAAACAGAAATCCAAGAAAATAAAACTTGAAATTATATACAGAGGAATTGATCAGTGTGAGGACAGAATATCATACCTTCGAGACAGGGCTATGGTTTGTGATCAGCTAATGACAAACACCTTAAAAATAGCAAGACTCCATAAAAAATCCACCCAACAGCTGACAGATGATGAAAAGAAGATTAATCTAAGACTAATTGGAAAGTAACATGAAGGGCATTTAAAAAAAAGATCTTGTTCACAAAAGTAACTGCAGAAAAATTTCCAAAGATTGGAGAAGAATTTCAGATACATGTAAGAGAGGCATATAGAACTCCAAATAATCATGATTAGTAATGAGACTTCTCAGTTCAAATCCTTCAGTTGAAGACAGTTTGGAGTGAAGTATTTCAAGCCCTAAATAAAAACAAACTCCAGCCTAAACTGATGTACCTTGAAAAATGATCTTTGAAAATACACACTTCTATGATAAAGAACACCTGAAGAAATTTATCACCACCAACCTAATACTCCCCAAACTTCTGAATAGTATTCTAGAAAAAGGCCAAGAAAACAAAAATTTAACCTATCTCAACAGAAGGAATCCACCTGGTAAGGCAAGCAAATAAACAGAGAGAAAAAGGAACCAACAACAGGAAAGTAATATGATGAGGTTAAGTCAATACATATCAGTTATAATCATCAATGTGAATGGTCTTAATTCACCAATCAAAATAAACAAACTGGCAGAATGGATCAAGAAACAAGATCCAACAATATGCTGCATACAAGAAAACATTTAACTCATAAAGAAATTCACAGGGCTGGGGATTTAGCTGAGTGGTTCCACCGCCTGTCTTGCAAGCACAAGGTCCTGAGTTCCATTCAGCAACCACATACCACAATGTTGGGTGTGGTGACTTACGCCCACCAGCAATCAGTACCACATACCACAGTGCCGAGCATGGTGGCTCACGCCTGTAATCCCAGCACTGGGGAGGCAGAGGCAGGAGGATTGCCGAGAGTTCTCAAGGCAGGTCAGCCTGAACTACAAAGTGAGACTCTCTCTCTCAAAAAAAAAAAAAAAAAAAAAAAAAAAAAAAAAAA
>PVIR01035751.1:0-16245 GCA_004026965.1 Petromus typicus | reverse complement strand
TTGTTTTCTAAGGAGATGAAGCACTTTGGTGAGAAAGAAATGACATTGGAGCTTAGAAATGATTAATAATATTGTTTAGATCTTAAGTGACCATTTCTAAAATTGTGTATTTAACTTTCCCATTTACATAACCATCCTTGAACATATTTATTATAACTTATGAAAGTATATTGCAGAGTGCTATGCAGGTGGATTGTCCAGTCAAGGACATTAATCCAATTAGACACCTTCCCAGAGGCGAGCATGTGCTTAGTTAGCATGGCTTATGCATAGAGTGTTAGATTCCTACTGTTGCTGTAACAGATCATCATAGATTTAATGGCTTAAAACGATATACATTTCTTAATCTTTCAGTTCTGGGGGTCAGAAGTTCAAAATGGATGCGGCTAAAAAACTCCAAGGAATTGGCACAGTTGTGTCTTTCTGGAGGCTGAGGGGAAGGAATTTTACAGCCTTTCCAGGGTCTAGCGGCTGCCCACCTTCCTTGTCTCAAGGCCTCTTCTGTCTTGAGTCCTTCTCAGACAATGTCACTTTGATGCAGACTCTCCTACCCTGTAGCAGCCTTAATTTCACCTGGAATGTTAGTTCTCTCTTGCCATGTAATGTATTTACAGATTTTAGGGATTAGGTAGACACATATATTTATTCTGCTTACCATAGTCAGTATTATCACCCCATTTTACATAAGACAGAGCTGTTAAGTCACTTGTACAAAGTCATATAACTAGGAAAGATTTTGTGTGGGTTTTTTAAAAAATTCAAATCTTTATTGGTACATTATGAATACACATCATCATCGCATTCAACATTGAAAGTTTGTACCAGAATATGACATGACTTGATTGGTATGGATTTTTATCCCAACCTCAGAATTCATTCTTCTGATTATCACACTGTGTCATACTTCTGATGTCATAACAGCAGAGGGCTGGAACATCCAATCTCAACGGTGTCACATGACCCTTGGCTAGCCCTGTATGTGTTCTGCATAGCATGGCCCAAGCCATTGCACCACTATTACCTGAACACTAGTTTCCTAATTATTTCCATTTCCCCTTTTGAATACCTATGATACACTCTCCAGAGATCCACTAGAGTAATTTTTAACAAGTACAAACCACATCTTATTGTTCTCCTGCTTTTTTCCTTAGGAGTATCTACTGTAGAACTTAAAACATATCCAACCCTATAACAAGTTCTGGCCCTTGTTTGTTTCTGCACATTGACCTCATGTCCCAATCCCATCATGTTCTCACTAACTTTACTTCTTTTTTTTTTTTTAAGGGTTTTTGAGACAGGGTCTTGCTTTGTGGTTCAGGCTGGCTCTGAGCTAAGCCTCCAACTCACATCAAAGCAATCCTCCTGCCTCTGCCTCCCAAGTGCTGGGATTACAGGCGTGAGCCACCACACCCAGCACTGTGGTATGTGATACTGATTGCTGCTGGGCGTGAGTCTCCACACCCAGTATGGTATGTGGATACTGGGGATTGAACCCAGGTCCTTGCGCTTGCAAGACAGGCGCCGGAACCACTGAGCTAACTCCCCGGCCCCTCACTAACTTTACTTCTTAAACAGCATAGGTACCATTACTTCTGATTTTGGGCTCTTGAACATGCTGTGCCATGGCATGTTCTTCTCTCTTTTCTCCCCATGGTAAGGTATTCTTTCTGTCAGGTCTTGGATTAAATGTGTTTCCCCTTCTTCATTATTTTTTACCATAACTGTCTCTGTCTGTCTTCCTGTCTCATTAATTTGTACTCACTGCAAGGTTCTTGAGAGCAGTGGCTACTCTTACAGCCCAACACTATGCCTCGCACACCATAAGGACATAGTAAATATTTTAAAAGAGATTAAAAATAACAGAAAAATGGTGCCTTGCTTTGGTAAGAGATCATACCAGTACTTTCCTCCATGGCCATAGTGTGGACTATCACAGAGAATTCACAGCTCACTTCCTGAGGAATCTGGTGGAGATAAGATGCTAGCTCTTGCTTTGTAGGATTTTAAGGTAAAATTCCACGTTAATCTCTCATTGTCAAGTACATTGTAATTTTTTTAAAAGGGGAGAAAAGAGTTGAGAGTCTGCCTCCTATCAAGCTGTGTTTAATGCCAGTTCCTTCTCTGCGAGGAAGTCCTGCTGGGGGCTCACTTCCTTGTCTTTAGGGCTGTTGGCACTCTGGCTCCTGGCTCTGTATTTTCCCAAAGGGTTATCTTTTCTGATTGGACACAGACCACTGCTTACTTGGCTTTTTTATCATTTCTGGTTGTTAATAAGCAGAATTAATCTTAATTAACTCAATTTATTCAAATATTATTCTATTTTATTTCCTTAGAGGTTTCCATACGGCTTTATGCTTCTGTTCTAAATTCACAAATTTTTCTTCCCTCAGAGGAGAGTTCCTTCCTTCCCTTCCTTCCAGAGTAAGTGTTTTAATTATTTCAAGAGGTTGTGGAAGGACTTCAGTTTCCCTGAGTCTGTTCTTTGGAATCTATCTAGTTATATTTTCTTTTGTATGCAACTTTAACTCAGAGATGTATCACCAGCAGAGATAAACCTGTTTCTCTGGCTGAAAGGTGGTTGATTTGGCAGTTATAGAAGGCATACTTGGTTTGTTTTTACTTCTGGCTGGCCTTACCTCACCAATGTATAATTACAGGGGGCCTTAAATGTGCCATAGTTCACCTGTTGGAGGTCATAGGCATCCATTTTCCAACCTCTGGAACCACAAGTCCCTGAAATTTTTTTGCACAAAAAACTGGCCCAACTCAATCTGTGGCTTCCAGAGTTTGTCATCTGTTGATGCTGGAAGGCACTCTTGTCCACACACCAAGCAGCGGTGGCAGCCCCTGCCCGAAGATCATGCCCTAGAGATGACCTTGCAAGAGGGAGGGTTGGAAGGTGTTCATCTGATCTCATTTGGTTCCTCAGTCTCCAACCAAGAGAAGAAACTTTGATAGACCTTTCCTTTTGCCACATGGGTATATATGGGATTTAACCTTAAAACATTGAGATTTTTAAGATTAGCAATGGAGGGTTGCTGGGTCAGGAGAGGGATTTCTTAATTTGTTGCTGATATTTTGTTCTAATTCTTAGAAAGAAATACTTATTTCAAGTGGAGTTTCTTTTGCCACATGGTAGGTGTTTTGATTTTATTTTCAGCACAGGGGACTGAACCCAAGGCTTTGCCTGTGCTAAGTGCATGGTCCTTTACTGAACTCTATCCCTGATGCAGGGTTCCATAAAAGAACTAAGTCCTGCAGTCCCAAGGTGTTAATCAAATATAATCAGTTAACTGTTTGCTTGTGTACCTGGAATGGTATTTGCATTTCTTGGAAGAAATGAGAATATACAACATTCACTGAAATCATTTTCCATAGGATTTTTTGTAGTGAAATCCTGAGAAATACTCCAGGGAATCCAATATCTACTTTAGAATCTGGGATTTATGGAGTCAGTGCTTTAAGAAGCATTTGAAAGTCAGAGTTGGAGAGAAGGCCACCATGTTCATATTCAAGGTTCTTCCTAATTTCTTAAGAAGTCTATCTTTTACACCTACCAGGGGAAGGTAGCTGCTCAGCGTTAGCTGGCTTCTTGTGGATTCATCACAGTGGTACAATCCCAGGCTTTTCCGTTTCCTTTCATGACAACACCACATGCTCACTATGTAAATTTTTGTTCTGCTCTCATTCTCACCCTTATTATCCTCTGACCTTGGTTAATCTCTTCTAGTCTGTATTGAGAATAATAACATAAATGTCATCTATCGCACAGAATGATTAGATATGGACATGTTCTTGAAAGCACCTCCTGAAGCCTCTAGTCATATACTATTTCTAAGCTTCAGGCAACTTTAATTCTAGGAATGGAACAATGGGTCTAAGTAGAGCTGCACAAACATGGGATACAATTCCAGGCTGACATGGACACCTACACACGGATTTCAGTCAGCTAAATGGGTATGAGGGACTAGGAAGTGGCGGGCTTGATATGGAAGAATGGGCTCCGTCAGGCACATCAAGGGCATTGAGCAGGGTGGAGAAACTGGCCTTTGGGGAATGCAGGAGACAGAGCTCAGTGGATGAGAGAGTCTGGGAGCTGCAGTGTGGGAAATCCTGTCTGCCTATGGGAACTCTAGGTGGTTTCCCCTCTGGCTACCATTCTTTGTATCAGTAAAATTCATCAATAGAACAAGCTCAAAAATAGAGAGTTAAAGTTACTTAATTTGCAGATGCCTAGTGTACTGGGATCTGAAGATCTGTTATGTGTTTAATACTACTTATATTTATGCATTTTGAAGCCAACAGAGGTCTGAAAGAGATGAACCCATCATTGTCTGACATAAAGAAATTTTTCATTAAGGAAGACAGATGCCATGTATATACAAATGTATATAAAACAAATTGTATTGCAAATGGAAAAAATGACAATCAGAGTAGTGATATTAGTTGTAGTTAAAATTGTTGAACACATGTTGTTTGTCAGAAAGCATTTTAAGCATTTTTCTTGTTTAACACCTAGAGCGACCCTGTCAGGTACTTTCATAGGTATTCTTATTTCTTTTCCACATGATAATATGGCAGTGGGGCTCTAGAAAGTACAAGTGACTTGCTCAAGGTGACACAAGCAGTGGTTGGAAGAGCTACAGGGTGACCCTCAAGCCAATATTCCTCTCTGGTATTCTAGACTGATTTACAGCAGATCCTGATAAAGTACTTGTCAGTAGAATGACCTTAACAGCTGGGATGCCAATGCCAGATAAAGTGAAGAGAAATAACTGGCACTGAGTTCAATATCATTTTAATATATTTATGGGTTACAAGGTCTATCAGATATGAAGAATATGAAAAAAACCAGAATTCAATCATATTCAAAGATATTTAGAGCCAAACAAAAAGACATTTAAGATCTTAAAAGCAAAAGAAATTCAAATCCAAATGGGCAGTAAGTATATTACCCCGAGTAGTTGAAGAGAGATTCAAGAACCACTTTTTTTTTTGTCCTGAAGCCCAACTGTGGACTCTGGGTGCATCAGGGATTCAACAGGATTGGAAAATAAAAAGTTTGAAGATTAAGTGATGAACAGGGAAAAAGAATTAGAGAAGATTTTAATAAACCTAAAGCTATAAAGTCGAAGTATCTGGTGACTTTAACAGTTTATTTTGGGTAACAGTGTAATAAACTAAATGCTTTGAAGGATATGGAACAGTTAGGGCTAATCTTAACCACATTTTCTTTCTGGACGATAAAAGGAACTAATTATACATTAATGATTGACATTTAATTTAGCCGATTAAATGTGTGGTAAATAAACAAGTCCGATGATATTAACAGAACCTAGTCTTTGCTGAGCCCATACAGAGTTGTGAGTGTATCATTTAACAGAGTAACTCTGAGTCTTGTGTACTATAGTATCAATATTTTCATTTCACATATGATAAAAGAGACATACAGAAGTCAGGTCATTTACTCAAGTGTATGGTCATTTCTTTGTAGGTGATGTAGGACTGACTAAAGTCCAACTGGAGCTGAGGCCTCTATGGGTGTGTCTAACATTATCAACAGATAGACTAGGATGGTGGTGGTTTCGGGGGATACAGTGTGGCCCCCATGACGGAGAGGAGAATTTGATCACTGATTTTTTTTCAGATTTATCAATCGTTTTTAATTTGATTTTGTTATTGTTTTAAAATTTTCTGTAATGTACCATCATATTGCCTAAACCCAAGGCAGTCACCAAAGTAAAGAAAAGAGAAAAAGTTGTGACAGGAGGCAACTGAGGCTCATCCCACTGGTGGCTCTCTGGGAAACCGTGCAGAGTGGAAGGCTGGGAAAGCTACCACCAGCTTCCGTCCCTCTGGGGTGGAGATCTGAGAGTCCACGCCACGCATGTCCAGATTGAACCTGCTTGCAGCCCTCTGCGGAGAGGGGGAGATGCACAGGGCTCTGATGTGAGGAGCTGGAAGCTTGAGGAGAGCAGTAAACTTCAAGTGAACCTCAGGAGGGACCGGCCATATGGGACGAGGCACTGCCCACAAGTTTGTTTAAGGAACATCCTGTGGATATCTGTCCAGGCAAGATTTTACTGAATAGTTGAAGAGCTTGACTGTATTTTAATGAAAAGAGCAGATTGCTTGGGTCCATATCAGCATCTAGCTGTCCATATCAGCATCAAATCTCCAACTTGAAAGTGGCTTAAGCAGGCCAGTCTTTTGTGTGTGGGTTATTGTGTGACAGCGAATGTTACAGCTTTCAGCAAGTGTTCCAGCAGATGGTGACCAAGAACCGAGGAGCACCTGAGGTCTGGAGGCGAGTGTACAGCTTTATTGACGCTGGAGACCCTGGCTGTTATCACTCTCAAAGAGTCAGGCGCTGGAAGCTTAGTGGGCTGGATTTTTATAGGGTTTGTGAGCAACAGGAAGTACAGAAGCAAAGCACTTATTGTTAGCTGATTGGACAGAAAGTTACATTGACTTTCACCTTTTTTTACATATGATGGAAACAGGCTGGTGTTACCTGTTTGGCAAAGGTTACATTCTGGTTTCACCTAATTTACATACAGTTGGAAAAGGTTGAGTAGGTTGCAACTTTTTGGGAAAAGGAAATTTATCTGAGAACAAAAGTTTTACTGAGGGGTGGGGTTTCCTGACTGGGAGCATGTGCTTTTTTTGCTTTAGTTGAAGGGGAAGATATTTTGAAGACTATGCCTTTTACCCTTCTATTGAGTCTTTTTTCAAAGAACAGTAGTAACAGTAGTAACCTGATCACAAATGTTGGAGGTGTTTTCTGTTTTTAACCTCCGACCTCTGTAGGGATGAGTGCTCTGCCGCCCATCCTTCCTTGCTTCTCCTTTTCCCTTTCCCTGCCCTTTTCATTTCCCTTCCTTCGCCTCTTTACCCTCACCACCCTCAGTCCTGTTAGTTTCCAGGTCCAGGATGATAGCTGAAGTGAGGTGAGATTGCAAGCACAAGTCAAGGTTTGGAGTGGATCTTCCACCTGTGTTCATTTTGCCACCATACATCACCACACATGACAAATGCTGGACAACTTCAGACAGAAAAAAAACGTTATTAACACCTGACTGTTTTCCTTGAGGAAATTCATTGCAGTAATGAGCACTGCTTTTTTACAATGTGTGGTTGCTGATTTTTATGGAACCAAGATAACATTTCACCTGGCCCTGTGGATAAAGATGATACTAAGTCAAAGAGCCCATCCCAGAAGCAGCTGACTGTCTGTTGGTGGAGAACAGACACGAAACACATGGATGAGCTGCCTGTGGCCATCTTGAGAAGGTCCACAGGTCCACAGAAGGAATGGCCATATCCAAAGGAGTGGGAGATTTCACTTAGGAACTTAGAAAAGAGTTTGACAATCAAATAAGATGCTATAACAATCCCATTAGAGGAAATCTGAATTTATACCAAATCAAATTTTTTAAGAAAAGAAATTTTCAAAGACAACTTGAAGTTTACACTTTGACAGCCTATTTGGTATTATAAGTTCTGTATCATTTTAACTGCAAAATTAACCTTATCTTACAAATTTTTCCTTTTCACACTGAGTTTTGTTATTTAATTTCTGCCCTCTGAAGAGGAAGACAGAACACCATGACAAAATGGAGTTTAGGTCTGCCTTATATTGGAGAGACTGACGGTGGAAGAGAGTGTACGCACAGATGCTACTGGAGTTCCTGATTTACCTACCCAAAATTTCAGAAAGTTTGCTCAGGCTTCATCAGCACACCGAGTAGGAACAAATGCTTTCTATTCTGGGAAGCTTTCTTAGGATTCTAAAGACTCCAACTTCGAGATGGTGATTGGGTAGCTTGAGGTAGCTGTGGTAGGGAAGAAGAGATAAAAGGCTTGGGAGATATATTATGGAAATAGAATATGTAGAACTTGTTTGATTAGGTATGAAGTTGGGTGAAAGAAAATTCAGGATGGGTTTTGGATTTTGATGGACAGGTGTAATATGGGAGATAAGAGTTTTGCTCACCTCCCACCTGGTGAAGTTTCCATGAGGACACAAGGCTTGGTTTTGCTCGCTGATATTCTCAAACCTTGTATGCAATAGGTGCTTGATAAATGTTTGCCAAATGAATGAGTAAATGTGAATGGACATAATTGGAAGAATATCTACTGCTAGGAGGATTTTTTTCTAAGTATTTTTTCTTAATTTGTTTTTTCTCTCAGAGATATTTTAAAGAAAATAATGGAAGTTATGATATATCATATTCCAAGGAAAGATTTTTCATGCTTGCACAAATGAATGTGTGTACTACCAAACATATATGCATCCTATGATGCCTACCAAAGGAAGGGAGTGATTGATTCCTATGGACTCAGAGACTAATACTGTTGACTGCAAAGGTAATTTAGGACTTATGGCTAAATGAAGTAATTCTTGAATAGAGGAGGTGATCATTAGAATCATAAGCAAACACTGGGAATGGTGCATGGCATTTAATAAACACTTGATTGTTTTTATTATCTGTAGAGCTTCTGAAGTAAAATGCACAGGTCCCAATCTGTTTAGACTCATAATTCTAAAAACAGTGTTCCAGGTATGTGAATTTTACAGAGGCCTGCAGATGATTTGGATATGTGACTGCATAGGAGACATCGATCCCAGTGCACCCTGAACGAGGTCACCCAACAGTTGTTCTCAAAGGTCACGTTGAAGGAGGGAAGAAAATTATTGTACTTATTCACATTTGAATTCTGTGTCCAACTGAGAGCCATTATTAGTGTGTTTGGAGGAGTGGTGTGACTTTGATGAGCTGGATAAATGATTAGACAAATGTTGATGTACAATGGAGAGGAAGAAATGATAGACAGCCCAAATGAAATCTGAGTTAAAGACACACCATAAGAGCAACAGGACAACGTTAGCAATGCTGAATGATTCATCTTTAGAGTGACTCGATTTTACCTTTTCTCCTTTAATTTTTCCTCTTTTAAAACTGTGGCAAAATGAACAGAGCAGAAAATTCATCATCTCTATTATTCTCCGTGGACAGCTCAGTAGTCTTCATGTACTCGTCATGTCGCACAATGCCGCTGTCTTCCATCTCCAGAACCCTTTTCATTTTGTATGACTGAAGCTCTGTACTCATTCAACAATAACTTTTCTCACTCCCAACCATGGCCATTCTGTTGTTTTTTAAAATCTCTTGTATGTACTTCATACAGGTGGAATGACAAAGTGTTTGTCTTTTGCTGGCTGATTTATTTTGTTCAACACAGTGCCCTATTTTCGTCTTTAATATGTAGATGTCACAATTTCCTTCTTCTTAAACCTAAATAATATTCTCCTGCATTTATAGATCACATATTGCTTCTCTAGTGATTTTCTTTTCTAAGCCTGATCTGCATTATAATTTTGAACATGGATGAGCAATACTGCATGCAATCAGTGTTTCTAGATTTAAGAGAGAACATGTCAATGAGATGCTCTATGTGTAAATAACTTGATATACTGACTTCCCAGAAAGTTAGAGCCCAAAGTAAACAGGTAGACAGGTAAGTGATTTAAGTAGGAAAGACAATGTTACCCACTGTCGAAGTCTATAGCAAAATTTCTTCACAAGTAATCTAGGGTATATGCAAGGAAAAAACTGCTGGTTGTGTTAAAACACTGGATTAAGATTTAAAAGTAGATTAGATAAGAGTCACAGTCTGCTAGTAGAGTAAGTTTCTTTCATAATCAAAGGTCTCATTTTTTTTTAAGGCAGATTAAAATTCCTCACAAAGCCTTGGATGGGTGAATGAAGCTGTTTTGCTGCTTGTTATGTAGATGGAACGAGAGGGTTTGTGTTTATAATCTCCCTGGAGTGAAGCTGGTAATGGAGGGGGCCTTCAATGATCAGAGTTGCTCTGTCAGAGGAACCAGCTTCTCAGTGAGGTTCTTTGAGCTGGAAGCTTAAGTGCTTGTGTTATGCAGGAAATAGAATATGATTATAGACAGAGCCGATCACCCTCATGTTTTATTTAGAATGTCATGCATTGAATAAGTCACCTTGAAAATAATTTAAGTGGCTATATTCTCCTAGATTTACTGTAGAAAGTGTGATGTTTCTTATATTTTTAATGCTTTCTATTTCTATTACTTACAAAAAAATACAATGTAAATTATAAATCAGTAGTAAGCAAATTGTATTTTTTGCAGAATCAATTTGGTATGGTGGCTTTTAGACTGGATTCACAGGAAGCTCTGCTTAGTAAATCAAAAGATTTATTGGGACAGTGTTGTTTTTTTAAAAATTGATTTTATTGGTATATTTCATATACACATTATGATCATAGTCAACATTGAGAGTTTATTGTAAACATTTTTCAGTATCTGACAAAATTTAATTCTCATTTTATTCCCATTTCCCTGCTCCCCCAATTTTTAAAAAGACATTTTATAATTCCTGCTGACCTTAAACTCACTATGTACCCTGAGTTGGTCTCAAACTTGTAGCAGTCCTCCTGTCTCAGCCTCCTGAGTGTTGAGATTATAGGTTTGTGCCACCACACCTAGCTGAGAGTGTTAGAATTTGGATAGAGATTGTCCCCTAAAGACTCACAAACTCGTAGGCAGAGTTTTTGGAAGATGAATGAATCATGGGGGTGATACAGAGGTTAGGAGGCAGCATCAGGTAGGAAGAGAGGTCACCATGAGTGATACAGACAGTCAAGTTAGATAGGAATATCCTAGACAGTCAGACAGCGCTGGGCCCTCAAGAAAGTCAGTGCAGAGGAGGAGAACACATGGCAGCGTTGGCTCGAGGTGCATCTGGAGAAGTCACACTGAATTTAAAGTCACACTGAACAGATCTGCATACTTCCCTAAGGGATGAACAGAAGCCAGAGATTATCTGGTATCACCTTTTCAGGCTTTCAATCTAGACAGACCATTGTCCTATTGGCATGGGCCACTGAGATTAAGACTACTAAGACTAAGACTAAGACTACAGATTATTGACCAAGGTTAATGATGTCATCCAATACCTAAGTGATAATACTTGTAATCTTATTGGTTGATTGTGGTTTCTATCCATGTTGTACCCACCCCTTGTGACTCTGTTCTGTAAAACTTCCTTTGAGAAGTTGGCAACTCATTTGGGATACTCCTGTTTCTCAGGAGCTGTTCTTATTCACCAGTAAGTCTTCCTACTCCTAACCCTAGTTGTTTCTTAGAATTCATTCTTTGATTTTGAGGAACACAGACTCAGCATATGTGACAGATAGATTTGGGAGTTACATCTATTCTCCCTATGTCAGGCGTGTGACTTCAAAGTGTCTGTCTGCCTCTCCAATTCCTCTGTTCTGTCTCTGCTTCCTCCCAGCCATGTGAGCAGTTTTCTTCTGCCTTCCCCTCTGCCATGCTATGTTTACATTCTGGAGCCTCCTTACCATAGACTATCACCATGAGCCCAAATAAATCTCTCCCCTTTATGTTGCAGGTGTCATGTATTTATCTCAGCAATGAGGAAGTGATTAAGACAGGGTGCATTTCAAACCGAAGAGGAGAAATTAGGCCACAGAAGGGGAAAAAAAATAAGAATATGTTTTCAGAGGTAGGCTGGCTCACTAGCCCCACAAAGAAGACCTGGAGGGCTGGGGATTTAGCTCAAATGGTACTGTAGCTACCTTGTCAGAAGTACAAGGGTCTAGGGGCCGGGGTTTTAGCTCAGTGGTTCTGGCACCTGTCTTGCAAGCTCAAGGGCCTGGGTTTGATCCCTGGTAACCACATACAGTACTGGGTGTGGAGACTAAACACCCAGCAGCAATCAGTACCACATACCACAGTGCCGGGCGTGGTGGCTCATGCCTGTCATCCCAGCTCACAGGAGGTAGAGGCAGGAGGACTGCTGTGATGTGAGTTTGAGGCTGAGCACAAAGCCAGCCTGAACCACAAAGTGAGACCCTGTCTCAGAAAAACCTAAAAAAAAAAAAGAAGTACAAGGGTCTAAGTTCAATCCTTGGTACCACAAAACAACAACAACAACAACAATGACAACGACAACAACAACAACAAAACAAAGAAGATCTGGAGTGCACATTGTAGGTAGAGTTGATAATACCCAAGAAACATTCCATCTGGTCAAGATCTGCCTCCTAGTGGCTATGAGTGAGTCTTCCTAGTTGAAGCAACACTCTTGTAGCCCGTCAGTTCTCCTACAGAGGGGCAACTGAATTGTCATCAGTCAGTACTCATAGGCAGGGAAGGACATGGTATCTTATAAAGGGGACTTTGGGAAAGCATCAGCAGCATTCATTAAAGTACACTCTATTCTCCAGCTCAGGTTTTCACAAGAAGACACATCTTCAGGTCATAATCTCCGGAACACTTACAAAAGGGAAATTAATGCAATACACCACAGTTCCTGATGCTATAGTTTGTCCCTGTGGCATAATTAATAGACTGTCCTTTTCTCCTAACATTTTCAGATTTCCGTTCTTGTTGGTGAACACTTCTGCTGGTCCAGGTGGTTTGCTTGGTGAATTTATTCAGATCCTTGTTCTTACTGGCTTGTAGTTATGATGGGGATAGTCAGCCATGTCTATTGGGTCACCACAATGCCTGACATGCTTCTTCACGCCACTGATATGTTGTTGCAGCAACTCTACATCCTGTTGATGATCATGATGGCAATTTTTCTTCAAGTATAGTAGCTTTTATTTTTTGGACTTCTGGAATATTCTATGAGGATCCCAGTGACTCTCCAGCAGCTATTCAGCTATTGCTTTTAGGTTAGCAAAACCTTTATTTTTTTTCCCCTGGGAGAAGGGTATTTTCTTTGGAAACCAAAACGTTTTGACCAACAAGGACTAAGGTTGTGGAGCAGAGAAGCAAACATTCCTTTCAGGGGTTGGTAGAAATACCTATAAATACTTAGAAACAGATTATCTCTTATCCCATCACTTGGTTCTTAAACATGTGTATTCTGGTTACCAGGATACAATACAATACTACCTACTGATTATCTTTATTATTATTGCCAAAAATTGTACTCAGGGCCTTGCTTATGCTAGGCAAGCACTCTACCACTGAGCTACATCACCAGCCCCTGGCCGTATTTAAAAGTTGTTTGTTGGGCTGGAGATTTAGCTCAGTGGTTCCGGCGCCTGTCTTGCAAGCTCAGGACCCAGGTTCAATCCCCGGTAACCACATACCACACTGGGCATGGAGACTCACGCCCAGCAGCAACCGGTACCACATACCACAGTGCCGGGTGTGGTGGCTCACGCCTGTAATCCCAGCACTCGGGAGGCAGAGGCAGGAGGATTGCTGTGATGTGAGTCTGAGGCTGAGCTCAGGGCCAGCCTGAACCACAAAGCGAGACCCTGTCTCAAAACACCTAAAAAAAAAAAAAAAAAAAAGTTGTTTGTTGTATTCTAAAGAATAATGTCTCACCTTGACATTTTCTCCTCTAAGCTGGCAAATTGGCTCTGCCTTAAAAAGGACTGTTTCATAACATTATGAGGTCCACTATTTCTGTACAGTTTGACACATGCCAGGGCCAGTCAGCTGCCTTTAATATCTCTTTTATTTAAAAAAAATTTTTTTTTGAGACAGTCTCGCTTGTAGTTCAGGCTGACCCTGAGCTCAGTATGTAGTCCAGGTGAACTTCAAACTCAGCAATCCTCGTGCCTCTGCCTCCTGAGTGCTGGGATTACAGGTGTGAGCTCCATGCCTGGCACTGTGGTATGTGGTTCTGATTTCTGGTGAGTGTGAATCTTCACACCTGGCATTGCTGGATGTGGTTACTGGGATCCAACCTGGGCCCTTGCACTTGTAAGACAGGCACTAGGACCACTGAGTTAAATCCTCAGCCTGATCTCCACCTTTATTATATGTCAAGTCCTTATTCCAGGCACAAGTTTGCCTTTAGCACCATTTTCAGAGGACTCACAATGTATCTGATAAAATGACATGAGATCTTGCTTAGTATCACCTTATGCTATGACACAATTTCAGGGTGGGCCCACTCACCAGAACAACCAGTGCACAGAGGGCTGGAAATTTCAGCTCCAATTCATCCTCTGTGGGGAAACAGAGGCAGTGAACTGAGTATCAATCAGCTTTCTTGTTGAGACACAATATCAGACACCTGCACCTTAAAGGAAGAAAAGTTTAATTTGGCTGATGGTTTTTGTCCATGATTAGCCAGCTCCAAAGCAGAAACATCATGGTGGAAGCGCCTGGCTGAACAAAGATGCTTAGTTTATGATGATGGTGAAGCAGATCAGAATAGTGCTAGAGAGGGAAAGGGAAGGGAGCAGACATAGAGCCCAGGTTGCACCACCATGACCACCCAGAAGTGTACTCCACTAATCCGAAAGACGATCAAGTTGAAACTGCTCTGCTGGCCCTGGCTGAAAGTCAAGTTGATCATCAGTCAGTGACCAGTGACTTAATGAATCATATCTACATAATGAAGCTTCCATAAATGCTCCAAGACTAGATTTTTTTTTCCTTTTTCTTCCTCCCAGCACTAGGTTTTAAGAGATTTTAGAGATGAACACTTGGAGATGTTTGGAGGGCATGGAGGTTTCATATCCCATACTCTGTCCTGTACATTTTCTCCATCTGTTCTGGCTGTTCATTTACACATTTTGTAATATACTTTATAATACACAGGAAATCACAGTAAAATTTTTAAAAAAAAATTTCTAAGAGCTGCTCTGTCAGACTATATGATTGGTCATGGGAAACCTTGACCTATAGCTAGTTGGTCAGAAGTACTATGGACAACCTGTCACTTATGATTGGAGGACATGTTGTTGGACCAAGCCCTCAATCTATGGGATTTAGTGCTATCTCAGGTAGATAATATGCAAATTGAGTTGGATTTTAGGATTCTGGTTTTTTTTTTTTTTTTTTTTTTTGAGACAAGGACTCACTTTGTAGTTTAGGCTGGCCCAAGCAAGCCTCGAATTTAGCACTCCTCTTGTCTCTGCCTCCTGAGTGCTGGGAGTACAGGAATGAGCCACCATGCCTGGCGATACTCCTTTTCTGATGGAGAATTTTTGGTGTGTGTGAGAAACTCCTACACATCTGATATGAGAAATGTTGTGTTGAATGTTTAGGACAGCAGAGAAAAAATAGTATCATTTCTAGTCAGAATGAAATATTTCTCTTTCTAGGATGGAAAGGGTCCAGTGCAATCAATCTGCTACCACGTAGCTGGTGAGTGAGAGGGCAGTTTTCATCGTAAGGGTTCAGTGTTGTTTTCTCTGGCTGGAAGGTCAGATATTTTTGTGCCAGCAGTTGCTTGAGATGGAGTCCTGAGAATAGTCTCTGGCTTGGCCAGGGTTACCGTCTCTTCATGAGGATGCTGCATTCCTACTGAGGAGTTTGAAGACAGAGGCTGGCTGATCTCCATTGGTAGATTCCTCCTGTCTACTGGGTTGTTCCATTTCTTTTCTGAAGTGTTCTGATTGAACATTCAAAGATTTTTATGCTTTATTCTTATTCCCAGGGATCCACTGACTTACTTCTTTCCTAGATCCCTTTGTCCCTAATCACCAGATGGTAATTCTATGTCTCTGACCAACCAGTTATGAATCTGTGTATCTCTTTGCCTATCAGGCCTACTCTGTCTTCACGTAGCATAGGTGGCTGGGTGTTTTGCATTTCCTCCTGGTTTTTAGGTCTACCTAGATAAAACAGTATAGGGCTACATCAGCAGTTCATATCTATTGCTGCCAACACAGATTGAGCAATTCAGAATAAGCTCATCCTTTTTTTTAAAAAATATTTTTTAAAATAATTGATTTTATTGGTACATTTTATATACACTTTGTGATCACAATCAACATTGAAAATTTGTACCAGTATATGTTAATTTTTGGGGGTGGACAAGGTCTCGCTTTGTAGTTCAGGCTGGCCCTGATCTCACTATATACCCCAGGCTAGCCTTAAACTTGAGGCAGTCCTCCTGGCTCTGCCTCCTGAGTGCTGGGATTACAGGCAGGAGCCACCATGTCTGGCATTGTGCTACATGGTACCAGGGAATCGAAATTAAGATCTTGCACTTGACAGGGAGATGCTGGAACCAGTGAGCTAAACCTTGGCCTTATTGGTTGATTTGTTGGTAGCAGCTATTCTTTCTGAGTGAGATGGAATATCAGTATTGCTTTAATTTGCATCTCTGAAATGGCCAATGATTTTGAAATTTTTTTCATATATTTAGTTGCCATTTCTAATTATTTATCTGAGAAGTGTCTTTTTATTTCATGTGCCATTTTTTT
>PVIR01035750.1:0-16242 GCA_004026965.1 Petromus typicus | reverse complement strand
TGTTACCATACACAAATAAATACATATATAACTGGTGAAGTTCAGATAAGTTCTTTGGATTGCTCCAAAGTCAGTTTCCAGTTTTGATTTCATGCTGTCATTAAGCAACACGTTACTATTAGAAAACGATGAAATATAAACTACATGGAAATTTTTTGTATATTTTCATGTAAACTCCTATGCATCTATAATTACTTCAGTAATTACTGCTAAAATGTGGTTAAACTTTTAAAAAGAAAAAATAAAGTTTTGAGTGAAATTTTAAAATTATGATTTTCTTTTTATAAATAATTCTTTAAAAATTATCAAAGCATGTCACTACACAGCCAAGATTATATTGCCACAGATGTGTATGTCTCAAACAGAACTCTGCTCAGTAAAACCGCCTCATTGATATTCACACTACCCTATAATTTATTTGGGTTTTTTTTTTTCTTTTGAATCTTTTTTCTTTCTTTCTTTCTTTTTTTTTTTCTTTTGAATCGAGA
The DNA here is from genome assembly GCA_004026965.1 of Petromus typicus. NCBI lineage: Eukaryota > Metazoa > Chordata > Mammalia > Rodentia > Petromuridae > Petromus > Petromus typicus. Next base: position 15,754 of record PVIR01035750.1, on the reverse strand, counting down.
CAGGGTCTCGATTTTGTAGCTCAGGCTGGCTCTGAGCTCAGCCTTGAACTCACAACAGTCCTCCTGCCTCTGCCTCCTGTGTGCTGGGATTATAGGCATGAGCCGCCATGCTCAGCTTTTGTTTGTTTTTGCCCTATAATTTAAATAAGAATTTCAGAATAAGAGGGGCAGGAGCTCACCAACATAAATATGTCTCGAAATGAAACCATGTCAAACATTAGTACCTGGATCATTCTAAAAAACTGAGAGCAAAACAAAAAATCGAACAAATAAGCAAAAGCAATCAAATCAACCTCACCTAACCTCTGTCCTGAGTGATTTGCTATCAGTAGGAAGGTGTCAGGTACACAGCTACTATTGTTATGTGCAGATCTTTCACATATGATTATGGAATTACCATACATTTGAGTGGCTGAATGTTCTAGTGGATTTCTTTTCTGATCTTTAGCCTTGAAACAAGAAAAAGTTTCAAGCAAGATTGTTGTACAATGACGGTGAAAATATAGCACTGACTTTGAGCAGAATTCCTCGTAGACTTCAGATGTTTCACACAAGTGTGTACCAATTTTTTCTGAAATCCAAATTTCATGAATTCTTGATCAATGGATAGTAATCTTAGACAATTATATAAATTAATATTGCTATATCACAAGTATTATACAATAAAAGGCCATTCTACTTATTTTTTAAAGTTATGATTAGGTCCTCAACTGTCAAGTAGCTTTCTGCAGCAGGGCTAGACCTGAAAGATGTCTGGCAGGTTAACAAAATATGCAGCAGATACGGCCAAATAACACATGTCCCAAAATGTAGTCATTTAACTAAAGCAGCATTGGTCATTTAAAAGTAAATAAATTAAATTGGCTCAAGAGTATCAAATTAATATAAAACTTTAATTTTGTTTGTTTGTTTTATGGTGTGTTTCTCCAACTTGAATGTGATTCCCGAGCCTCACCTGGCTTCTGCACCTCTTGCACCAGGTCTGCTACAGTTACTGGTACAGGTGCTCACCAAATATTTGTTGACTAAATGAGTACTTTTTCACTTGACAACAGTTTTATGGTGTTTTGACTAATAGTTGTTTCAAATTCTGATAAAAACTATAAATCTTCTCCTCTGAAAATGGAAAAACAATATGCTTTATTTTTTATTGAGTTTGTGGATCCTTCCAAGTTCTGCATATGGAAACCACCTGCAAGGATTAGAATATTATGCTCACAATTAGTACTAGCTTCTCTTTCTGGTTATCATAAGTATTCTCCAGATTGTTTATCCAAACCTGCCTTGTACCATGGCATTATTTTTATTTTCTCCTTCTTGTTATCATTCATAGTCCACATGGACATATCATATTTTAGGGACAGCAATATAAAAAAAGAGTTCAACTAATAAAAATATTTTCTCACTTTTTATGAACCTAAGAAAGCTTGTCATACATTTGGCATTATCTCATGATTTCTTTCAGAAAAGTCATTCTACAGAGAATTTGAAAGAGAAGGGTACATGGCATTCACACACACATGCACCCACCCCCTTCACTGTCACAGATGGACTGGTTTAGAATAAGAGAAAGAGTAGGGAAAAGGCATCTTATTTAGTCATCACAAGCAACAGATATCTCAGAGCATAGTGGAGTGCTTCATGGCTAACTTGCCATCAGGGAAAAGTTGGCCTCAGTTGCCATTATTGAAAACTACCCAGGAGAATCTTACTTCCACACTAGGCTTTGGAAAACAGTAACATTTATCGGCCTGAGTTGAGCTGTGTTGACAGAGAGCTTCTGACGTCTAAAAGCCCTCAGAAGACCATCGTCTTCCAACACAGTCATCCACAAGCAACTATGAAATACTGCTGCAAGAAACAAGGACTGTTACTTTGATTTTTTCAGACTTGTAATAAGAAAGTTTATACCACCTTTGACTGCTAGAGATCACCATTCACACCGCTTTCTTTGATTTTCCAGGAAGAGTGCCCCGCCTGGGGGGACTTCCGGGGAAGCAGCAGCTTCTTCCCTTCACAGCGGCAGAAATGCAGGCAGAGAGCAGCACTGGGTCCACAGGGCAGGGACCGAGTGTGCACCACACAGCAGCAGTAGGGAGGGCTGGTGCACTAGAGACTGCAGATTCAGTCAGAGAACTGTCATTGTGGAGTCCCCTCCACTACAGACTCCCAGGAAAAGCAAAGGTGCTGCTGACACTTCAGGGAGTCACTAAAGGTCAGAGTTTGTACTGCAGTTGGGCAAAGAGCTTTGGCTGTGATTGTTTTTTTCTTAAGATCTTTCTTTCTCAATGGCTGAAAAAATACATCAAAACAACGCTTTACTACTTGCTGTGAGAAGCCTTCCTGAAACTGCAAAGAAACTTTTCAAGGACAACTGGTGTAGAAATATATTTAAGTGCTTATTTTAACAACCCCTCCCCTTGTAGGAAGCATGGTCTTAAGATATGCATTATTTTAATTGCATGAAGTTCATTCTATCCCCAAATCTGATTCCTAACAAAGATGAAAAAATAATTAAATATCACTAATTAGCAAAACTACCAGCAATTTAGAGTAACAAAACGTCTGGAAGCTGTGTCAGTGGGTTCTCTCTTCTATATCCACTTTTAGAAACTAGGGGCACAGTAATTTTAAAGAAACAAAGTCAAGTCGGATTGGTGCAAAGCACAGATAATGAGAAGGCAGAAACCACATAATTGAATAATGAAAAATTTAACTTATCAAATCTAAGCCGTTCTCTATTACAGAGTATCAGCTATTACCAGGATGAGTTCCATCTTTAGAAAACATTATTAACCAAAAAGGCGCTTCAAAATTTGAAGAAATTAGTGGTATTGCAACAATTTACCTTTTCTACTTATTTCACATCTATATCTTACTCCACGCAGCAACTTAAATTTAAATACAGCAGTGTGCAATCTCATGTAGAGGTATTTCTTCTACAACAAAACTTCCACATAAGCTTTGTGCATGTAGCATTTGATACTTGGTCTTTCAAAGGATAAATAAGAGTGCGGTACTAGATGAGCAACTATTTCTGGTAGTATCATCGCAGAAACTACATACGTACCCTAAAACAGAGAAGCAACGCTCATAAAATGTCCTGATTTAACTGCCAGTTTTCAGTAGTTTGTGTCTCCTTCGCAGAATGGAATTTGTATACTTCCTAAGGTGTTCGTAACGTTTAGTATATACAAAATGGGCCCCAAAATTTAAAACTTATAAGCACACACACACCACGCACGCCCCACCTTGAGCTTCCCTCTAAAGAGCTCCTTCTAAGGAGGTATTTTAAAGACACCCGAGAATTCTAAATTAAGCAACGAACCATAAGTAAGTGACTTTTCGAGCGCGGCAGGCTGCAGCCACTGCCCGCACCTGTGCAGAACACGGGACCCCCCCCCCCCGGCCCCCGGGCAGAGGGAACCTGACGTCCATACCTATATTTCATGCCAGTCTGCTTTGCGGTGGACTCTTTGAGAGAAATGTGATGCTGGGGGGTGAAGGTCCCCAGGCTGCGCGCGATGATAGCGACCGTGCGGAACTTGGCCCGGGCTGCGTTCACCACATTGGGGGCGGCGGAGCTCTGCTTGCTCAGAAGTCGGTCCTCACCATTCCGACTCTTCAGATTGTGCTCAGTGCAGGCTATGGAGACTTGCATTGCTTCCGCGGGAGCGCACGGTCCCTCTCAGAACCCACAGCGCGGCGCGGCACGGCGGTGGCGGGCGGCTGAGCGGCTGAGCGGCCCCGCTCGCCTTCCCCTGCTCGCTCCCGCCTCCCGGGCTCGCCGTCGGCGGGGTCCTGAGCGCTGGCTGCGGGCCGGCCAAGGGGCGGGGGCGGCCGCGGTGCGCGACGGCGTCCCCGGGACCCGGAGAAGTAAACAGCGAGTCCCGAAGTTGTGCCCGCAGCTGGAGCGCGGACCGAGCTCGGAAACGTGCCCCGCGGAGAGCTCGGCCGGCTAAAGCGCCAGATCCATGGAGCCGGGCGCCGTGCGGCAGCGCGAGCTGAGCTTCCGCGCCGACTGCGCACAGCCCCGCCGGGAGCCGCCGCCGCCGGATGCAGCTCTCCGCTGGGCGCGCTCAGAGCGACGCAGGCGAACCGCAGGGCGCCGCCAGCAGCCCCGGACCGCGGGCAGGGCGCGCGCCGGGCTCCGCAGCTCGCCGCGAGCGGAAAGCCGGTCCCCGCGCAGCCGAGGCCGCCATCCACCGGGCCGCCGCTCGCTCCTCCCGCCCGCAGCGCTCCCGGCGTCGGGCCCCCTCCCCACGCAGCCTCGGCCGCCGCCCGGCCCGCACCCGCCCGAGCTCCCCTGTGTGCGCGCCCCCGGCCGGGCGGGCCTCGGCCCCGCACTCCTGCTGTAGCGGAAGCGAGGAGGGCTCGGCTCAGACAGACCAAATCCTGCGGCAGCACAACAGTTGGAAGTTGGGGGAGGCCGGGTGGGGGTGCCGCTGCGAGGAACACGCCGGGGGGTGAACACGCGAACGCTCAGAGACTGGCTTGCCTCACGCCGCTCCGAATCCCTGCTGTCAGCTTTGTCGGGGTTCATTTCCCCTCTGACCCTATTTCCTCAGATACGTTTGAGGCTTCCGGAAAAACCCCCGTGCAGAGTTTTCGGAGTTAAGTCTAACTTACAGCAAAATCTATTCGGAAACCAGAGGAGGATGGGGCGCCAAGGAGGGCAGGGTTCTGCACCGTTCATCAGGGGCTGTGGGGTGAGCCGCAGGTGGCGGTGCCACCCAGCGGGGCCCAGGAGGCTGGCAGGAAGCACATACACCTGCTGATCCTCTGCGGCCAGCTGGTGAGGAAAGACAGCAGCTCGGGGTCAGGCAGCAGGACCTCCGGGCTCTGAGCTCACACTGGGACAGGACGGTCTGCTTCAGTGTCAGGTACAAGGCAACTGCCAGGGAGTGTGGCTGGGCCAGACTGAGCACTAAGTAGCAGGTCATTTACTTCTTTTGAAATGCACGGAAATCAACCCTATTTCATAGATTTACTTAAAATGAAATCAGCTTTCTAAACGTGATTTCCAATACTGGTGTCCAACAAAAAAGAAACAACACTTAGATGATCAGTATTTGTGAATAACATATCTGCAGTAGGCCACAGAGGCCAATATGGAGGGGGAAGAGTGACACTATTCCCCTTCTCAAGAAGAGCCGATCTAGTGAGAAGAGCAGAGCATTCATTTTCGGTGGGGCTAATTAACAATGTGGAAGGCACATTTGCCCATGTCCAGGTGAATGCTGAGGACACCACAGTGACGCAGGGGAGCGGCTGCAGAAGGCTGGAGGAAGTGCCTCCCTTTGATCCACTCCTCACACTTATTCTAGGCCCTGGCTGTCGCTGGGACACAAGGGTGGCTGAGACTGGCTGGGCCTGAGGGAACTCAGGGAGAACTGGGCTGCCAGCCCAGCAGCATCCCAGCTGCCGTCCCGGTGGGGCATGCAGAGTGAGTCAGTCACCTGGCTAGCAGTCATCTAGCAGGCTACAGGGACGTAGTCATCCCTGGTCTCCTAGAGAATGTACTCTATAGTTGTGATGACTGACTTAAAGATTTTTGTCTGACCACCTCTTTGCAACCAAATAAAGTTGTAAGAATGAAATGTACAAGAAGGATATATGTCTGAGTTTTGTTCTATTCCCAGATGTGAATATAACATTTTGTAGCCTATAGATAAGATTTAAACCCCATTATAGAATCTCATTCGTTGCCTTCCATATCTTTCCTACTTTTCACTTAAAAAAATAATTACACTGGCTAATGAAATGTAATTTTAGGATAAGCACGGGTAGAAGAAATGGACAAGCAATCCAAAGACTCTTCTCTGGACCCTGGGCTCCAAAGAGGCACACTGGAAGTGTATCTTTATTCCCTGGAATAAACAACAGTGGGCAGAAAGGAAGCTGATTGTAGGAACCTTTATTTTTGTACACTAAGCTGGCTCATCGGAGATGATCAATGTGAATCGGGAAAGGAGTCAAAATGAGAATAGGAAGAAGTGGGAGGAATCAGAAGGAACAGCTCAGAAAAGGAAAAAAAATAAAGCAGGCTGCGAAGCAAGACGGAGTGAGGCGACAACATCTGGGCACAGGGGTCGCAAGCCAGCAGCCTCCGCCTGGGCAGCAGCTGAGGGGAAAGAAATGGCGTGGCTAAGGCGGGTGAAGGCACCGTCATTTCTACAGAGAGATGGAGAACTGTGAAGAGAAGGCAGGTCTGGACACTGCTAGCCCAAGGGGTTTTCAGATGTGCTAGAGAAGCAGCAGAGAAATGGCTGAAAGCATGCCCCAGACCAGAACCTGGCGGAGGTGATGAGAATGAAGCACGCGAGGCAGAGTGCTCGGGTCACCAGAGTCCCCCCAGGACCACGCAGAATGTGTAGTACATAGCAGGTCCTTGCTCTATAAATAACTCAGAGACAGAAATACTGAAACAAAGAGGAAAGGGCAAGAGAGGGAGGAACATTGCTGGACGGGAAGAGGCCATGTTCTTGGATAAACTCGATTCCTTAGAAACGAAACCAGAGAAAATCCTGTGCATTCTACTTTAAAAACCGCTTACTTCAAAAGAGTCACTAACTGTCCCACATTCATGTCTGCGCCTCCTGTGTGTAGACAAGTGTCCCAGCCTTTGGGACATGCCTCAAAGAGCATCAAAGAACTGAGGCCAGAGGATGCTAACAGTGCAAGTCTCTTCCTTGCTACCCGCAGTGCTCCTCCTCAGATCTGAGGCCACACGGGCGCTCTGACAGGCAGACAGCAGCTCCGTGGCTTCCCCCAGCCCTGCTCACCCTGCCCACCATTAATGGAGCAGTCAGTCCAGGAGCCCGAAAACTGGGTAACAGTTGGCTATGAGAATGCTCATTCTTAATGAGTTTGTGCTAACAGGCCACATGCTAATTAAGCTGGGGGAATGAAACTGAAATATGTACCCTTTGGTTTTCACACAGTAGGATTCAGAGGGATGCTCACTGCTAGTACCGTGGTCTGCATAAAATCTGGAAATACACAGACAGATATAGATGCAAATGTAGGGGCAGATTGCATATGTACTGGCTTGTGTACCCTCAAAATTAATGGGCTGAAGCTGTAACTCTCTAGTACCTTATGAATGTGACTATCTTGGGAACTAAGGTCTTTAAAGAGGTGACTGAGATAAAATGAAGGCAGAAGGACTCCCGAGAAGCACTCGGGAGCAGAGGCAGGAGGATTGCTGTGATGTGAGTTGGAGGCTGAGCGCAGGGCCAGCCTGAACCACAAAGCGAGATCCTGCCTCAAAAAAATCTAAATAATAATAATAATAATAATAATAATAATTCTGATACATCAGAAAGATCTGCAGACCTCCAATATTTATCCATTACTTTTTATATTCAAAGTAAGGCACTATAGTGTTATAGAAAGTAGGTATGAAAAATAAGAAATTCTCAATTCAGTTGATATTATTCAGGTTTCTTCAAGGTAGGAAATTTCTCATAAGTTTTTCTGGAATACATAGCTGAAAGAAAACAAGGACTCAGATTTGTTTGGCTTTGTAAGCATTACTTATTTTCCTAATTACCAGCCATTATTATAATTTCTGTCATTGTGCTATATTAGGATAAGATAGTTGAAAGCATTAGCTGTGCCTTTGGATAAAAGATTTCCCAGAGTTAGATCACAGAGAATTTGTTTTCAAAGATAATTAAGATTATTTTATTCAACCAATCTAAGATGAAAGTAACCAAAAGCTATACCATTATTTCATGTATTAACAACATTCTTAGAATTGTGGCCAGTTAATTAGTCAGCAATGTTTTCTAATCCCTTCAACTTTTAGCTGTTAATCAAGTCTTTTAAGATATAGATTCCCCTAAAACCTTTCATTTGTTCTGCATGTATCAAAAAATGAAGCAAAAAAGCAGTTAAAATGTTCCTAAAACTGTTTACTTTCAGAATTTGAAACTTCCAGATGTCATACGCAAGAGTTATTAATGTCCAGATCTCCCCACACTTTCTATGTTGCTGACACAGCATTTTTACAGAGTCCTCAATTTTTGTGTCTGGATTTTTCCCGAGTTGTTGACACACACATTCTGAAAGTTTTGTTGCACACTTACAGCTATTGACAACTGCATCATGATGGCCACCTGGTCAGCAGCTTTTAAAAATTATTTCACAATTTCAGCTAAGGGAAAAGAATATACTTTGAAGAATTGAAGAGCTATAATTTACAAAACAGTATGTTATAAATTGCACTTTCATAGAGATTTAAGTATAAAATAATATAAATGAAGTGAAGGAAAGAAGAAATACTTTTGATACTGCTCTATTCCAGGAACTGTGAAGTGTTTTAACATTACTCTATTCTAGAGGGAAGGGAGAATACAAACAACAAGATTTTTTAATCATGTCAATTAACTGAACTGAAAACTATTCATTCTATACCTGAATCTTTACTCTTGAAAAATTCACATCAGTCAAGTTCTAGGAGGACTTTCCACAGAAAGCCAACCTCACATTATGGGGTTCAAAAAAATATTTAACCTGCCAGTTTTTCAAAAAAATAAGTTACTGCATCAAAGTTGATTTCAGTTCAAATTTGTGCATCTCCTTAGCATGAGAAAAGCCATTACTACACATCTCTTTAACAGTGTTACACTTTTCTTTAACAGTGTATATTTAAAATTTTTATTTTATTAGCACACATTTGCAGTACAAGAAGCTTACATTCATCATAGGGTGCATGCATGCAATGCATCATGATTTTTAAAATACCATTCTCTTGCCCTTCATCTTCCTCTCATGACCTCTAAATTCCTTTGCCTTGTTTTCATTATTATTGTTATTTTGACTTCCTGTTTGTGACATTTAATCTTTATATTTAATGTTGCTTCTGTTTTATTTATTTATTTATTTATTTATTTATTTATTTTTGTGGTACTGGGGATCAAACTTGGGCCCTTATGCCTCCAAGATAGATGCAGTACCACTTGAGCTAAATCCTCAGCCCAGGTGTTTGCTACATATACATGACGTGTCTTAAATCTTACTGTCCCTTTCCCTCACCTCCTGCCCTTCACTTGGACCTCTTCCCATTTTCAAAACATCTATCTCCCTGTTTTCTTCTATCAGTCCTTTATTTTGCTCTTTATTTTTACCTTGCCTTACTCAAATGAGAGATATCATATGGCATTTAAGACTTTGTATCTGATTTTTTTCACATAACTTTATATTTTAAACATCTATATGTAGATAGCCAATTTTTATACAAATGTAGAAATCTATCTTTCTTTATAGCTAAGTAATATTTTATTGTATACAGATACCACATTTCTTTATATGTTTGTCTATTAATGGATATAGAGACTATTTTCCAGTATTTAGCTATTATGAATTGTACTAATATAAATTTGTATGCACACATCACTGTAATGTGATGTCTTTAATTCTGGAAGGAAAGATATCTTGAAGGGAATAACTGGATCAAATGGAATTTCTAATTTTAGTTTTTTGAAGAATCTCCATACTGACTTCCATAGTGGTTGTTCCAGTGTACATCCCCACCAATAATATAGGAAAGTTCTTTATTCACTATAGCCATATCAACTTTGCTATTATTTGACTTATTTTTTGTCATTCTCTCTGGTGTAAGATGAAACTGTAGTATTGTTTTCATTTGCATTCATCTATTGGATATTCATTTCACTTGCCTGTTTTGCGACTGCGACTTTTATTTTGGATGGTCTATGCTTTTGAGTTTTTTATATTCTAGAAATGAGAAACTGTCTGAGGAATCTTCTTCTGCTGAGATATTCCTCTATCTGAGGAATAGATGACAAAAACATTTTCCATTCTGTAGGTTTTTTCTTTCTATTGTTTTGTTTCTTTGCTGTGTAAAAGCTTTTTAATTTGATGTAATCCCACTTGTTCATTCTTGATTTAATCCATTTTGATTTTGGTTTAGTGTACAGTGAGTGATGTGGTCAAGCACATGTCTTTTGTATGTGGATAGCTAATTTTCCCAGCACCATTTGTTCAATAAGCTATCTTTCCTCCAGTGTATGTTTTTGACCCCTTTGTTGGAGATCATATAATTGAATGTGTCTGGGGTGTTTTTATTCCTCAATTTTGTTCTATTGATCCACATATCTGTTGTTGTGCCAATACTATGTTATTTTCTTACATTTTTTGTTTGTTTGAAATAAGTTCTCAATGTAGTTCAGGCTGGCCTTAAACTCACTATGTGACTCTGGCTGGCCTTGAATGCACAGTGATCCACCCGGCTAAACCTCCTGAGTGCTAGAATTACAGCTATGCACCACCACTGCTGGCTCCATCACTATTGCTTTGCAGGAAACCCTGAAGTCTGGGATTATGATGACTCCTGCCTTGTGCTTGTTGCTCAGAATTACTTTGGCTATTCTTGGTTTCTTCTGGTTCCATATGAATTGTAAGATTGTTTTCTCTAGTTCTGTGGGAAATGGTGTTTGTATTGAGATTGCATTGACTCTATATACCAGTTGTGGGTATATGGCCTTTTGTCAAAATTAGTTCTGCTTATTCAGAAATAGAGGGTGTCTTTCCATTTTCTGATGGCCTTGTCAATCTCCTTGTTTGAAGTACTATAATTTTCATTCCAGCCTGTGGGACATGAAGACAGCTTTTTTGAGAAGGAAACTCATTGCCATCAATGTTCCTGCTAGAAAAACAGAGCAAGTTCAAGTAAATAACCTGATGAGGAACTTTTGAGATATTCAAGAAACAACAACAATCCAAGCCCAAACTGAAATTAGGGAGGGAAATTATAAAGATCATGTCCCACAGGCTGGATAGTGTTGTAAGGGATTACTATTTTCTTCCAGAAATTACTCAGTTTCTTCCATTGATTTCTTCTATGACCCACTAGGTGTTTAGAAGTGTGATAGTAAGTTTTCAAGTGTTTCTAAATTTTCTGTGGCTTCTCTCAAGGTTTATTTCTACTTTAATTGCACAGAAGTCTGATTATAATAAACATTATAATAAACATTTTCTATTTAATTAAGCAAGCTTTGTGGACTAGTATGTAATCTATTTCAGAAAACGTTCAGGGTGCTGTAGAGAATAATGTATACTTTTTTTAAAAGTATATTTTCTTTTTTATCCATCCATTTTTGAAGTGACATGTTATAAAATAAGTAGATTCAATGTTCTATGAGACTTTTTTATTTGTTTTTCCCTTGTCAGCTCATAGAGAGTTAATGTAAAAAATGTCCTCAAACTTTCATCACATTTAGAATAAACTCATCTTGGGAGCATAAATATCAAGCTTTCACTTCACATCCTAATGATGTTAGGATAGTTATTAACACAAAAGATAGGAGATAATGAGCATTGGAGAGGATATGAGAACACTCACACACTTGGAAAACTTATTAGTGTGAATTTAAACTGGCATAGCCATTATAGAAAATGCATGGAGATTAAATTAAAAATTAAAAATATAATACCATGTGATCCAGCAATCTTACCTCTGAGTTTGTAACCAAGAATAATAAAAATCAGTATCTTAACAATGTATCTTTACTTCCATGTTCTTTACAGTATTACTAATTATATCAATGATATGAAAATCTAAATATCCATCATGGTATTAATGAATAAGTGGTATGTATACAATGAGATATTATTTAGCCTTAAAACATGAAGGAGAGTAATGTACATGGTGTTGCTGGGAGTGGAACTTGGGCAAGGCTGGCAGTGCATGGCTCTGCTACACCTGAACAGTGCTTACACACTGATTTATCACAGGATCGTCTTTTGAGATTCAGGCCTGGAATCTGCATCTATGCAGTAAGTGCTTGAGTTGTGTTAGGACTTACACAGAGGCCTAAGGGTCATTGATATCAAGAAGATGACCCAGGAAGAAATAATTTCATAAGCGTTCTAAATATTAGCAACAAGCAGTTTACTACCATTAACCCAGAAATTAAACCAAAAACACTAATAATAGCAAAAAAAAAAATCAGAATGAGAAAAAATGGAAATAAGATCCAAACTCAGATTCCCTGTCTTCAAAGGAAAAATTAAGGACCAATGAAATGGACCAACCTGAACCACAACCACCTGGACTCCCTGGACTGGCAATGAAAGAGGATATAGAAAAAATGAAATTGGAAATAATCTCTCAGATAATAGCACAGATGATGATCAGGGTGAATTACACAGATTAAAAAAAGGAAGACCTCAGGAACATGATAGGATCTCAGCATAGAAAAACAAATGGAATCCAATAAACAGATTCAAATGGAAGTTCGAGAGGAAAACTCCACTGATAGCTTACATAAGAGAGCTAGTGAATCTGAAGACAAGAATTTCAGATATAGAAGACAGCATTGCAGTCAGTAATAAGGAAAGGAAAGATTTGTTAAAAATAGTAAGGGAACATGAGAAACGAATCCATCAGCTGCTAGGTGATGCAAAGAACAACTTAAAACTGAACAGAGTCAACAGAGAAACAGGAGAGAGTGCAAATGACATTAAAAAAAGAAAAACTTCACAGATGTAATGGCAGAAAACTTCCCAAGCAAGAGGAAAAAAATTTAATACACTGATAACTGAGGCATACAGAACTCTAACTAAATCTGATTTTTAAAAAATTTATATCTAGGCAGATAATAGTCACAGAATCTCAACAGAAGAATGAAATATTGAAAGCAGTTAGAGAACAGAAATAGATCACACACTGAGAAAAGCCCATCAGTGTTACAGCAGATGTTTCAACACAAACACTCAAATCAAGGAGAACTGGGAGTGAAATATTTCAAGCTCAAAAACAAAAACAAAACCCTCCAACCTAGATTGATATATCCTGCAAAACTATCCTTCAAAAATCAATGGGGAAATAAGATATTTCCATGACATCTTCTACCTCATTTTTCAGAATGCTGTCATTTTCAACATAGAGGTCTTTTACCTCCTTTGTTAGATTGATTCCTAGATATTTTATCATTTGGGGTGCTATTGTGAAAGGGACTGACTTTCCAATTTCTATCTCAGTAGGTTTACTATTTGTATATACAAAGGTAGTTGATTTTTGAACATTGACCTTGTATCCAGCTATGAGACTAAATTTGGCAACTAGGTCCAGGAGTTTTTTAATTGAGTTTTTAAGATCATCTAGATAGAGTATCATGTCATCAGCAAATAATGCCAATTTAACTTCTTCTATTCCTATCTTTATTCCTTTTATTTCTTTCTCTTGCCTAATTGCTGTGGATAATATTTCCAGGACTATATTGAACAGAAGTGGTGAGAGAGGACATCCTTGTCTTGTTCCTGATCTTAGTGTGAAAGGTTTCAATTTTTGACCAATTTAATATGATGAGGCTGATGGGTTCTTATAGATAGCTTTTATTAGTTTGAGATACAGACCATCTATTCCAATTTCCTGTAGGGTTTTGGACATAAATGGGTGTTGTATTTTGCCTAACCCTTTTTCTGCATCAATTGAGATGACTATATGGTTTTTGTCCTTGGATTTGTTAATATAGTATATAATATTTATTGACTTACGTATGTTGCACCATCCTTGCATACTTGGGATGACTTCAACCTGATCAGGGTTTATAATATTTTTGATGATTCTCTGTATTCTGTTTGCCAGTATCTCATTGAGGGTTTTTTGCATTGATATTCATTAAGGATATTGGCCTGTAGTTCTTGTTTTTGGTTGGGTCTTTCTCTGCTTTTGGAATCAAGGTAATGGTTGCTTCCAGGAATGAATTTGGGAATACTGCTTCTCTTTCAATTGCATTTAAAAGTTTAAGAAATAGAGGCACTAATTCTTCTTTAAAAGTTTTGTAGAATTCAGCAGTAAAGCCATCAGAACCAGGGCTTTTTTCTTTGTTGGCAGGTATTTTATTACATTTTCAGTTTCACAGATTGATATGAGGGTGTTAACATTTCCATATTTTATTTATTCAGCTTTGGAAGTTCATATGTATCTAGAAATCTATCCGTGACAAAGAATACTTGAGACACTTCATGAACACTAAGCCAGAATTGCAAAAAATTCTAAACAATATCCTAGAAAAAGGCAGTGAGGCTCACAAATCCATGAGGCCTAACATAATAAAGCCACTAGGAAAGACAAAAAATTACACGGCAGATTGGAAAATAATAATAAAAGAACCAATACTAAAAATATTACAAGTATAAATTACTTATCATAATATTAATTATATTATATATATTGTCATAATGTAAATTAACACATATCCATTATAACCATCTATGTTAATGGCCTCAATTCACCAAATAAAAGAAATAGACTAGGAGAATGGATAAAGAAGCAAGGTCCAACAAAATGCTATATTCAAGAAACACACTTAATTGAAAAAGAAATTTATAGGCTAAAAGTAAAAGGATGGAAAACAATTTTCTATGTGATAGGAAACCACAAAAAAGCAGGAGTGGCTATCTTATTTGCTGACAAAGCTGACCTGAGAGCGAGATTAATTAAGAAAGACAAAGAAAGTCAGTACATTCTTATACAAGGGACAATCCAAAAGGGAGAGATGACAAACATAAATATATACACACCAAATGTTAGCATACCCAACTATATAAAACAAGTATTCATGGACATGGAAATATAGATAAGCACTAATAAAATAGTAATGGAGGACCTTAATATCCCACTGTCACAAACAGATGGATCAACTTGAACAAAAATCAATAATGAAAAATTAGAACTGAACCAAACTTTTGAACAAATGGACTTAATAGATGTCAACAGAGTATTCCACCTCACAGTATCAGAATATACTTTCTTCAGAGGTTTACATGGATCATTCTCCAAAATAGACCACATGTGAGTTCATAGAACTTGTTTAAATAAATGCAAAGGAATTGAAGTTATACCCTGTATGTAATCAGACCATAGTGCCCTGAATTTGGAGATCAATAGCAAAAGAAATTCCAAGAACTTCATAAACACATGGAAGTTAAATAACACTCTTCTGAATAACCAATGGGTCATGAACAAAATTAAACAAGAAATGAAACAGTTTTTACAATTAAACAATAATGTTAGTACCATATACAGTAATCTAGAAGATGCAATAATAGCAGTACTATGAGGAAAATTCATAGCAGTAAATGGCTACACTACAAAAACAGAGTAAATTCTAATAAACAAATTATTATTGAACCTCAAGCTTCTAGAAAAAGAAGAGCAAGACAAGCCCAAAGCTCATATAAGGGAGGAAATTATAAGGATGAGAGGAGAAATAAATGCAATGGAAACTAAGAATATGCTACGAAAAAATCAATGAATTGAAGAGTTAGTCCTTAAAGAGAATAAACAAAATTGACAGACCTTTAACCAACCTTATCAAAAAAAGGGAAGGGGCTGGGGATTTAGCTCAATGGTTCTGGAGCTTGTCTTGCAAGTGCAAGGGCCCAGGTTCAATCATTGGTAATCACAACAATACTGGGCTTGGAGACTCACAAGCAATCAGTACCACATACCACAGTGCTAGTTGTGGTGGCTCACACCTGTAATACCAGCACTTGGGAGGCAGAGGCAGGAGGATTGCTGTGAGTTTGAAGCTGAGCTCAGGGCCAGCCTGAACTACAAAAGTGAGAGTCTGTCTCAAAAAAAAAAAAAAAAAAAAAAAAAAAAAAAAAAAAAAAAAAAAAAAAAAAAAAAAAAAAAAAAAAAAAAAAAAAAAAAAAAAAAAAAAAAAAAAAAAAAAAAAAAAAAAAAAAAAAAAAAAAAAAAAAAAAAAAAAAAAAA
>PVIR01035749.1:0-16269 GCA_004026965.1 Petromus typicus | reverse complement strand
AATTAAATTAAACAAGGTAGAAAAGAGAGAATGAAACTGAAATTTTAAAAATTATACAGCAGGTTGAATAAAAAACTGCACCCTGAGAACACAAACCCAGTTTATTTTTTCCTTCCCTTTTCTTCTCTCAAAAATTTAGCCAACCTAGGAACTATATGCCTTTTCACCTACAAATGAGTTTGTCCCTCCCCTTTTTAAATGCACACGATCCTCTTTCCCCTATTCCTAGAGTACCTTTTTAGTATTTCCCTTAGCAAGGGCCATTATCTCATTAGGGGTGGCCTTCTTTCACCCAAGAGACAAGACTAAGACTAGATTATCTTATCAATAGCACAGTTAGTGGAGAGGACAGTATCATAGAGAATTCCACAGATTCCCACCACCCAAGATACAGAGAAAGTCCCCAGTTCCCAACTGTATTGCATCTCATTTCTCCGAGCATCCCCATTCTTCTCTTCAGTAGATCCTGTACCTACCTACCTCTAATAAATCCTTATCCAGCCTCTTTAAAGCACCTGAAAATTCTTTTCCCATGACAAGAGTTAGCAAAATTACAAACTGATTTTTAAAAGGTATGTTAAATGCCTTATTTCAGTCTCAGGATCTTCAGACCCAGGTGGATGACAGCTGCACCCCTAGGAGGGGCAGTGCTGGGATCTTTATCCGGAGGATTAGAGGGGTCGGCTGAGGAGTGGCCTTGGAAATACTCCCAGGTATTTCTCTGGGATGCTGGATGTCCTGAGAACTGCTATAAAAGCCTCAGCTGGTCCCATACCAGCTTCCTTCCTTTCTGGTGTATGATCTCTCCCGTGTGTGTTTCCCAGGTCTTCCAGGGCAAGGTCAATGCCAAGAACAAATATAGTTGTCTTCATAAGTACTTTGCCTCAGGTATTTTATTCTAGTAACATAAAATATACTAATATAAGGTATCTAACTATATTTACAAGGATTAACATACAAAGAGTTCAAAGTAGAAAGTATACTATAAATGAAAAAAGTCAGCATTTCTACCTTTCCAGTGATATTTATATCAGCATTACATTAACTGCTCTCTTCCTACATCAAACCTGGCGGAGTCTCAAGGCCACACACCAGGAGAAAAGTAGGGCTAGCACTCACCCAGCACCCTACACTGCCTCTCAGATTCGACCTCTGGCAAATACAGCTCTTATTCACAAAACATGCTTTCTGCAAAGTGAAATATGTTATCTCTTAACCCACCTTTTCCACCCGTACTGTGCAAGTATGAAATGTTTAACTAACTGGACCATTACACACAGAGAAAAAAAGGCTAAAACACGGTACTCAATGTTGCCCTCTCTCACAGATTTAACACTGGAATCACCCAAGACACCCTGCGTGTCCTCTTCCACTGAGGGGCAGCGCCCCTGAGCTGTAGGAAACGGCGCGCGCTGGGGTACCTCCAAAGCATCCGAAAAAGAGGAAGCCTGCGTCCCCGGGGACTCCTCTGAAGTCTTGCACACACAGGGCCGCCTCCCCCCTACCCCACCCCCTGCTCACCTCCAGGGCAGGCCCGCGCCGCTCAGGCAGCACAGTGCCAGGGCCCAGAGGAGGAGCGCGCCACGCACAGCCCGGGGCGCCATGAGCTTCTCTCTTGGCGTCCAGATGGAGGACTCGGACCGGATCCGCCCGCAGGCCTCCACAGCAGCTCTAGGGCTGCAGCGCTTCCGCGCAGCCAGAGGCACTGGGTTTACTAATGTCGGGTCTTTGGCACGCCCCTACACGCCCCTGAGCGGGTGCCACGCCTGCCTGGTCTAACGAACACGCCCCCAAGCGGCCCTTAGCCTCTCTAGGCGTGACTGATTGGCTTTTGTCACCCCGCCGCCACGCCCCGGCCTCCCTGGAGGACACGCCCCCCTCGCCCCAAGGCCACCTCCCGCCCCGCCTCCCTGGCAGACCCGCCCCAGGCGCACTGGAGATTCCAGGCTTCGGCCTAAGGAACGCCCAGGTGTCTGTTGGCCCAACCCACGGGAACTATGAGAGCTGCAGCCTTGTAATCCGAGGACACCCAGAGCACCACCCTTTCCAGTAAAGCTGCAGCCAGGGACCGGCCGCAGCGTCCTCACGCTCTTCTGAAGCCTCACTAACGATACTAGAGATTTGAGACTTCAGTCTTGCAAAATAGCGCTCACTCGGTCTACCTGCAGCCTGACTGACCACCGCAGCTCTCCCCTGGCGGCCCTGAGATTGTACGGAGGCCAGACAGGTCACGCCCTGGAGATTTACGCTGTGGATCACTGGACGAGCCCTCCTGCACCTCTGAGCCTAGTCTATCTATTACTAGGGCAACCCCATGTGACACCCAGAGAGCCCCTGTGGGCCCACCAGGGACTGGGGTTTGAATGTGCCCGCCGTGAGAGAGGTCACACCTGTGCGGAGTGGGGAGGCTTCCTCCTCAGCCCTGCCTTCTGTGTCCTTCCCCCCACCAGGGTAGCCCCTCTTTGCTATGGCACCGGGCAGACCCTAGAGCTGCCCACACTAGATTGGTGGACAGTCACATGTGTCTTTTTTAGTAAAACTGATTTCCCTTGGGTCCTCCCTCTGAACAAGGTAGGTCTGACACATGCTCTCCTAGAGGCCTGCCCAAATAACATTTATCATTGTTCAAAGTAGTTACATGATTATTGCCATATGTCTTTCCCTGCAGACTGTACCAGGAGGCCCATGTCTGTTTGCACGCTCCTGAGGCGCCACTCCCAGGAACTGTGGATAGTATGCCCCAGAAGCTTAATCAGCCCATCTATACAATGGATGCAGAGTGTGCTGACCAGACCTCTTCTGCACCATCCTGCCCAGCCCCCATTTCTTCTGGCTCCTTCAATTCCTTTCTCTAGGAACATGGGCACATTCCCATGGTCGAGGAGGGGGGTTCTTCCTTCTCTTTTGTCTTCAGCTAAAATTATCCATTAAAAAAAAAAAAAAAACCACAAAAACAATTCACAGAGCCTTAGACCACAGTCCTATTTAAATATCTCTTGGAATATTTTGACCTCTGTCCAACAAAAAGGAAGTCTGACTTCATGGAAAGAAGAGTCATTGGAAAGGGCTAGCGAAAGAGATGAGGACAGTCTACTGCCCAGTGAGAGGGGACAATGACAAGACCTGTCGGTCTCAAAGGCTGGGCACAAAGGGGATACAGGAGAGAGATGGACTGGGGAGTGAGTTTATCAGACAACCTTGACCTAAGGCCAAGATTTGGATCGCAAGATATCATCTGTTACTGGGCGCCACGAACTCACCTCTGAAAGCCATGAATTCATCCCACTCCTGATGAGACCAAGAACAGGAATTGGAAGGTGTATGTCTGGCTTTGCTGGGTAGATAAAGCCTCCCTGATGCTCGTCTAAGTCAGGTAGGGAAGGAGCCTCCCTCAAAGCAAACTATTTTCCAGAGCCCAAAGAGTGAGGGCATTTTTTAAAAATTGTGGAGTTTTTGTTTTATTTTTTTACTTGTTTTTGTTTTTGTTTACTTTGCAAACAGTACTCTGGATTTTGCCTGTTCTGTTTTTGCAGTGCTGGGCGTGAGCCCAGGGACTTACAACTGCTGGACAAGCACTTTATCAATAAACTGTGCTTACGGGCTTATGGAGGGTCAGCAGATCTTTGTTGTGCGGAAGCAGAACAGAGTGAGGAGATTAATTTTGTTAGCCTGATTATCTTGATAAATGTCTAGAAGATTAGTAGAGCACACTTCTGGATGTGTCTGGGTGAGTCATGCGGGCTGTGTCTGGCTGCTGGCTCCTTCCTCTCTGGTTCCCTTGCCCTGTGTTCTGTTTCTTAGATCCTGGGAGTTGAGCACTTGTGTTCTACTATGCACTTTGTGCCTTGGAGCTGCTCAGCCAAGGACTCAAACGTCTGAAATTATGAGCCAGAGTATATCCCTGTTCCTTTAAGCTGTTTATGTCAAGCACTTAGTAACAGCAATGAAAAACTGGTTAATATACAAAGCTTAGATGAAATCCACCATTGTTACCCCCATTCTGAAGAACTGAACTTCCGGTTTGAAGGCCTTGTTTACTGGCATGATATCTCTCTTTAGTCTGTTACAGTTTAGATATATAGCATCCCCTCAAAGTGTCCTATGTGTTCAGACATGAAGTATTTTGAGGATGATTAGGTCAAAATAGCACTATATTCATCAGCAGATTGTTCGATTAGATTCATAGCTAAATGTACTGTTAGAAGGTGCGACCTGGTAGGAGGAAGCATGTATACTTCCTCCAACTCCTCCTTTCTCTCTTTCTGCTTCCTGGCTTCCCTGAGGTGAGCAGCTTTCCTCTACTTTGCCCTTTCATGAGGCCTTAGAAGTTGACTGCCTTAAAGTTGACTATGGACTGAATACTCTGAAAGCCATGAACCAAAATAAAACTGTCCCTTTAAATTTCAGATGTTGAATGCTTTGTCCTAGCAATGGGAAAGTGAAAAATAGACTCCCATCTTTTCACACATCTCTCCTCCCTTCTAGCAAGTGCATTGACTGTGAAGCAAATTACTTACAATTTTGAATTTCTGTTTTTAAAAAGAAACCCCTAAATGTACAAGATTTCCACCCTCCAAACCTGGATGTGAACCAGGAGTTTCCATCCATACTATCCACACAAGATACTAAAGAGTGCATGTGTGGTAAATGTGCAATAAAGGAAAGAGAAAGAGAAAGGAAATAGAGAAAAAGAAAGAGGCAGCTGGAACAAAGGCTGGACACAGGCCCTGGAAGCTGGGCAGCTTTCATAAGAACAAAGGCATCAGGGAGGTGGGCAGGCACTGGGTGATTATTTTATTGGCCCCCACAAAACGTTGTAAGAGGTACTAATTATGAGGCTTAAGAGATTGAGTTAGCAAGTGCTGAAGCATGTCTTTGGAGTGGAGCAGGGAACAGGCCGCCACAACCATTTCAATGACCAGATGTCCTTCCATCAGTGTGTAGACCCCAGAGATGGACACGCTTTCACAAAACCACCTTTTCTGGCTTCTAGCTCCTGGGTTCTGGTTCTCATCTCAATATCTGCCAGACAATGCTGCAGCAGTAAACAACTCTGGATCTCAGTGACTAATTGCAGCACAGAAGCTTCTCTGGGCTCATATTCCTTGCTGCTCATGGCTCATCACAGCTGTAGCCCTCATCTCCTCCATAAACACAGGCCAAAGAGTAGCCCCTTCAATAGAGGAGCAATAGCAGAACCAGAACCACACTACAGCTCTGAACATATCAGTTCTTATGTTTGGTGTTTCAGTAAGATCCTTTTGGCCCAAACTGAGAAGGGACACTGAATGTCAGTGAAGTAAGAATTGTGCCCATGGAGCTGCTATGTAGGGAACAAAAGTGAGAGATACGAAGTTTCAGTCAACTGAGAAGGTAGAAAGAGGAACTTTTAGTAAATGTGCAGAAAAAACAGAAATTAGGAAGTAGACACAGATTACTATATGTGACAGAGGAAGGCACTTCCGGGTGGCAGTGCCTGTCCAAGTGGCCCTATGCTTTGCTGAAAAGGTCAGTAAAGCTGATTAAAGTGACGAGAAGCTCAGGAACAGGACAAACCTGACAAGAGTGTCACGTGTGAAAGCAGTATCTTTTAGTGGGAGTCTGTCAGATGGCAGCTAAGAAACAGTAACACTCCACTGCAAAACAATGAATATACCAAACTTTGAAAGGTAGAGTGTTAAAACCCTCATCTCGTGGCACCTGCACTCCTGGGAGCTGGAGGAATAGTGGGAAGCCAAGCCAAGAGGAGCTCACCAACTGGGTTCAAGAGAGTATGTTCAGGGAAACAGACAGAACATCCTCCCTGCTCTAGGCACAGGCCCAAGGGAGGTAAGGCAAGGGATAAGCACACAGAGTTTCTTGTCTGAAGCCCAAGCACATGGACTAGTGGATGACATAGGCTTTCCATAAGGTCCAGCTTTTCAGAAACCTGGACCTGTTCCGCTTCAGAGTAGGTCTGGCTTTTGCTCAGATTTTTCCACTGATGAGCTGCATGACCTGGCCAGCTAACTTGTCTCTCTAAAACTCAGTTTCCTTATTTGTCCAACAGGCATTCTATTCTCACTGTGCCATAGTGATTAACAGAATGCCAGTGATGGTTTTAGGGAGCTAGTTGCATGGCTTTTATCCATTAGGATAGAGGCTGGGGATCTTGTCAGGGAAGGAAGGAAAACAGGGCTTTCTGTAGGCCTCTGCCTTAGGTTTAATTTTAGACCTGAATGTCAGACAGGATTAAAGAAGCAACATAGTGCCCTCCTTATTGTGTCTATTTAAGATTTTTACATTTTTAATTGTTTTTGTCCCATTTTTGGTTATCTCACTATGAAAATGCCTTTGTAGGCCAAATTATTTAGATCCAGAGAGAAGTTCATTCTAACTATTCCAGATACCTCAATGAACTCCTCTGCATTCCTACAGGGGCATGAGAAAAGGTTGTTTATTTGATTGGTTTTTTGAAGTAGAACCAGAGATCGAACTCAAGACCTCCAGGGATCAAACTCTGGACTTGGCGCTTGCCAAACAGGTAGTATCACCACTGAGTTATATCCTCACCCCCTATTTGCTCTGCTTTTAAAAGTAACTATCTTAAGAAAAATGAACAAGCTACAATATATTCTAAAGACTTTGGCATGTAACTGAGCTGTTTTCCTTTAATTAAGCACTCTTGTAGTACAAATAATAGTTCAATATCATATTAACTATTAAAATAATATATAGTGTATACATGTTTGTGGGTTAAATCATTTTAAGTATATTAATAACTAATCCTGAAATATATTGGGGAAGAGCACTTATTTCAAAGTCAGCCATCAAGTGAATCTCTCGCTGTTATCACCTAACCCGCATGATCTTGGTCTTTCCTTCTGAGCTTTTGTCTCATCAGGAAACACGAGTATTCAAGATGTGCTTGTAAGTGTGAAGAGAAACCCTGGCACACTGCAACCTCCCACACCTTGTAGTTTCTTCTGGATAAGATGCTACACACAGCACACGCATTACACAGGAGGCTGCGCTGCAAAAGAGAGCTATGCTCACTTTGGATACGAGCCTACAACTGAAACTGCTTTCCTTATAAATCAATTTATTAAAAAAGGAAAAATACATTTAAACAAGAATAAACTTCCTCCTTCCTCCTCCAAGAAGATGGAGAATGTAGCACCTCCTGCTGGCAGGGTACCAGGGTCTTTCCTTTCTCTTTCGCTCCATCTTCTCTGTTAGAGCCTGGGTCTTGTGCTCACCGTTGCTCCTGGTCTTGCCTACATCTTTCTTTCCAGATGACTGCACAGTAGAATGCTACAGTAAGCTTCTCCTTTTCTTCTCCTGTCTTTTTTTTAAAGGTTTTTTGAGACAGGGTCTCGCTTTGTAGTTCAGGCTGGCTCTGAGCTCAGCCTCAAACTCACATCACAGCAATCCTCCTGCCTCTGCCTCCTGAGTGCTGGGATTACAGGCGTGAGCCACCACACCCGGCACTGTGGTATATGGTACTGGTTGCTGCTGGGCGTGAGTCTCCACGCCCAGTATTATATGTGGTTACCGGGGGTCGAACCCGGGTCCTTGCGCTTGCAAGACAGGTGCCAGAACCACTGAGCTATATCCCCGGCCCTTCCTCTCCTGCTTTGAAACTTTTAGAATAGAAGGACACACCAAAACCTTGCTAAAATGTCCTGACAATTTGTATTTTCCAAACTTGTCATTTTTTCCAGCCCTTCATATTCTTGTAGAACTGCTTCTGTTCCATCAAGACACCAGGCTCTTAACCATCCTGTCACGAATTGGGATGAGGCTTTTGGCTGTCTGACTTGAGATCACAACACAGGATGTCACGTGCTTTGCAAGGCCACACATCTGCCTTTGGATTCCACGTTAGGATGCTCACACTGAGAAAACCAGCCAACAGGCCACAAGCATGAGCAAATGAACTTGTACAAGGGGCCACAGGGCAAAGCTACTTGAAAGGACTGAGCCAGCATAAGCTGCTCTAAAGTGATTCTAGCACCTAGTCTTCAATACTTCCAGCTGAGCTATGGTTTCAACATAGTTCGTTCCATCTGGAACTCAAGTCAAAGTCTAATCCCCATGACAAGACCCTAAGAGCACGGAACTTGATTTGGCTAATGGAGTTTAGAGACAGGACCTTTGCGAGGCAATTGGGATGCTCCAAGATCATCAGTGGAGTCTTCATTAATGAATACTGAGAGAGACAGACAGAGAAACAGAGAGACAGAGAAAGACAGAGACAAAGATACAGAGAGAGAGAGCAGTATAGGGACATCCTGCACCACCACGAGACTACCATCAAGAAGGCCATCATTACAGACAGCAGCACACTGCTTGAATTTTTAGCCTCCAAAACAGTGAGCTAAAAAAAACCTCTCTGTTCTTTCTACTTTACCTAGTCTGTAGTATTGTGTTTTCTGCAATAGATGACAGATTGAGACATGCTGAGGTCCCAGATGTCCAAAAGCAGTTAAGTGGTATTCCTGCTGTGACCTGTCTGAATTGTGATCAACCAAATTTGTGACTATAATAAATGATCATGCATGCCACTATGCTTTGGGAATAACTTGTAGGATGGCCTTACTAACTGCAGACAAAGGAAGGAGACCAGATTTCTTTGAGTATAATTGTTTTATATACTTAGCTTTGGAACAGGGTAAATGTTTTACAAAATTATTAAACAAAATATAATTTAATTTAATTGTACTTACAAGGCAGATGATGGCAACACTGAGCTAAATCCCCAGGTCCAAACTTCAATTCTTAAAATGACAAGCATTAAAAATAAAATAGAAGAAATCTATGGAACTGGATATTGAGTAAGTTGCTTACCCATAGAAAAGATTATTGTAAGTAACTTTACAGAAACACTGTGCTTTGACTTTATTTACATCAGGGCATATTACACACCAAAGATAAAAACAAAATAAAAAATAAAGTTCTCCTAAAAAAAAAAAACTCTGTTATCGGTCATTACGTAGTATTTTTGTTTTATTTTTTCCAGTACCAAGGATCGAACTTGGGCCCTTATACTTCCAAGATAGGTATGGTACAATGAGCTAAATCTTCAACCTAGTATTTTTGTTATTAATATGAATAAACAAAGCAAGTTAATAATTATTTTAATGAAATTGAGGATGTGTTAACAATAAGAAAACAATATGAAAATAAAAATTAGATTAAGACATTTGAAACTTATTTAAAAATTTTGTCATGCTAAATTTGAATTGGAAATCTTATTATGAACTTATAATTTAAAAAAAGAAGAAGAACAAACAAAATACCCTGTTGTCAAGAGTAATTTCCCCCCCAAACTATATGGAATTGCTCCCAACAGGGATTCAACTACCAGGACAACCATGATGGCAATTATAACAGTCCCCTAATATATTTTTATTACAAAGTGCTTAATATCCTGGCAAAATTACAGTAGTTTAGTTCACTACTCCTATTACAACGCTAATGTTATTGATCTTCTCTTTTAGATGTTCAACAACTAAAGTTTAGAGACCAGAACTAGAAAGGTAACTGGGCTGAGAAGATAGCAAATATTTTGACCCTGGCCTCCAAGGTCAACAGCAACAACAAAAAGATCCAGGACGTGAGGGAACCTTCCTTACAAGATCCTTCATCTTTGGTGAATCACCCAGCCTCACAAGCAGGGTGATTATTGGACACCAAAACAGTATGGTTCAACGAAAAAGTGTGCCAAAGAAGGTTTACCTAGAGGAAAAAGTCTCCCACTTTCACAGAAAGCAACATAGGCAAGTAAGGCCACAACATGCCCTGATGGCTGACACTGACAGAGAAGCTAAGCGCTCTATGCATGATTCCAAGATCATGCCTGAGGAGACTTAATTGACCTTGTTAGACAGTGAGAGGTTAATTTTATTTATTACAGATCTCACCATAACGTGGTCTTAAATACCCTGTAGAAAAGTATGACTATGATAATATATATATACATACATATATATATAAATATATAAATACATATATAAAAATATATAAATACATATATATAAAATATATATAAATGCATATATATATATAAATATATAAATACATATATATAAAATATATATAAATGCATATATATATACCAGTGACCAAACTCAGGACTTTGCACTTGCAAGGCAGGTACAAGAACCACTGAGCTAAATCCCCAACCCTAAGATAATATCTATATAAGTTCAAGAGCTCTTAAAGATTTTTGATAAAATTATTTTTTAAAATTTTATTAAATTTTTATTTTAAAAAATCTGACATAGTTAAACTCCATTTAGTGGAAGGTCTACAAATCAAGTTACATCCACTGTTGTAATCCCTTAAAAATAGTTACTATACATGCCTCTTTCCCCAAATTGCTTTTTAAAATTTGAGTGCTTATATCTTGACTATGTATGCTGTAACTATAATTTTTTTTTTTGGATTATTCTTTTTTTTTTTTTTTTTAGGTTTTTTGAGACAGGGTCTCGCTTTGTGGTTCAGGCTGGCCCTGAGCTCAGCCTCCAACTCACATCAGAGCAATCCTCCTGCCTCTGCCTCCCGAGTGCTGGGATTACAGGCGTGAGCCACCACGCCCGGCACTGGTATGTGGTACTGGTTGCCGCTGGGGTGAGTCTCCACACCCAGTATTGTTATGTGGTTACCGGGGATCGAACCCGGGTCCTTACGCTTGCAAGACAGGCGCCGGAACCACTGAGCTATATCCCCGGCCCCCTTTTGGATTATTCTTGGTTATACACTGCCAGACTCCAAGTAATCATACAGATAATAACAAAGATGCTAGACATTTTGTACCAATATCCACTAGATATGCTTTATAAAGAGGGTTCTTATTGCTAATTTACAACATGATTTCATTTAAACCATTTCCCTAAAAGGGGCATCTAATTGTGGTCTCCCCTACATCAACCCTTCTCACCTTGAAGCACTGGATGAAACTTGCATCCCTTCTCCCATAGCGGCAGTTGGGGATACACTTTGAAAAGGAGCTTATCATAGACAACTAACGCAGTTAAACACACAGTAAGTCCTCACAATACATAGGGACAAGCCATTGTTGAGAGTGCTCATTTTCCCCTAATACTACACTTACATAGAACAAAAAGAAAAGGAGGTATGTCCAAAGCACTTCCACATAGTTTCGAGAGGAAAATCATTTCACAATGAAAGTTATGATTAGACCTAGCTTTCCTGCTTACAAGCCAGCTATGGTATATCAAAACATAACTCTGTTTTTGCCTCTGATCATAGTTAACATCTTAATGGTCCAGTGATGCTGTGATGTTCCAGGTTAGGATTACACCAGCTGAAGACTTCCTGGGGATGGACAAATTCTTAATCAACATAAATTCCTCGTAACCTAGATCTTCATCTACATGATTCTTCATGTACTAAGATTATCTCAGTGCAGCCGTCTGTGCCATCTGTTATATTTTCTTACTCCAGATGTACTGAGTAAAGGTGTGGCAAGCTTGGAGTTTTTCATTTCTACTGCCCAGAGCAGCACTGATCAGGTCCAGACTCAGCTTCTTCTCTAAGCCTCATTAATATCTGTATATGAATTAATTTACCTTGTGCTACTAGGGCTCACCAGAGTCTAGAATGTACTGCAGAGGTTCTAGGAACATCCCTTTTCCTTGTTCTCTACACTTTGTCACTTAATTCCATCCACTAAGAAGGTCTAGTAGTAATATCCAAATCAGGCATAATAAGCATGCCATAGGACAAAGACTGCTCTAAACATACATGTTCATTAACAGGATGCAGAGTCTTCAGTGAGGAGGAAGAAACATAGACCATAAGTGTTCAATACAGGACACAGGAAAGAGCTGGGGACCCCAAAACATTGCTGAGGCCAATGGAACAGACTGGAAGCTTCCCTGAAGATGCTCCCAGTGCCAACATGGATTGTTTTTTCAAGCACTGGGGATTGAACTCAGGGCCTCTGCACTGAGGTTTTTCCTGGCACTGTTTATTTATTTGTTTGTTTGTTTTTTTTTCAGAGAGGGTCTTGGTCAGTCACTAAGTTGCCCAAACTGGGCTCAAATTTTCACTACAGTTTTTATCAGCTCTCCATAGTCCTGGGAATTGCACCACTCTCCCTGACTAAAAATGGAATGATTTTTAAGCATCCAAAAGAATAATAGCTGTAATGGATTTGAAAGATGTTAAATATGCTAAAACAGATAAATACAGAATAATTCAAGAGAGAAAATCCTCACTGGCCACGTTTAGAGAACATAAAGAAAACAGCTCAACATTTGAAAAATGATATGAATATTTCCATTGTAGATAGGTAAGTTAGGGAATTAGACAGGATCGGCCCTTGAAAATCCAACAGGGAGCACAGTCAAAGAGCCAACACAGAGAACAGTCAAGGAGCCAAGATAGAGGAAAATCATAACATAATTCACTAAAGGCCAGCATTGTGGAATGAGAGAAACTACCACATCCACATAGGAGAAACAGCAGTGATTAATACTCTAAACAGTCATCAATCACCTGGATGAGGAACCAAGATCTTAATCCACCCCTTCCAGGAAAGATTCACTGCTGAAAATCCTTCTATGCTTGCTAATTGACTTGCTTTCCTGTTGGATCCTCGTTTAATCAGTATTACCTAAGTGAATGTACTCTTATTGGTTGATCATGGTTTTGTCCATCTTGTGATTTATCGTTAGACCAATATTATGTAAGCAACTGTACTTGTAATGTTACTGGTTGACTGTAATTTTGTCCTATCTTGAACCCACCTGACCTCATGGTTTTGTCCCCTAAAATCTCCCTGGAAAGCAATGTGGGTGGGTAGTCCATTTTCAGGGCCCCCTTCTGTCTCTGTTAGGAAGAAGCTATCTCTCAGTAAACTTCCTACTCTTAACCTCTGTTGTTTCTAGAATTCATTCATCTTCAATTATTCTTTCTGTTCTATATTAACCACACCTCTGGTTATTCAGATGCCAAGGACCAATGTTATATCTTGAAGAAACCAGGAGCTGCATCCTCTTGACTCAATATAGCAGGAAATACACAGCGCCACAGCAAACAATCCTTGTCCATCTTGCGTTTCTGTACATCTTGGTCTTGAGTTGTTTGAAATTATAAGTTTAGATTTTCCTTTTATCTTTTGTCATTTGAAAATGTCCCCTTTTTGAACCATAATACTTCTAGCATCTATGTCCACATCACCAATATATATATATATATATATATATATATATATATATATATATATATATATATATATATATATATGTTGGTACTGTTGCCTTATTTTATGAGAAGGAATTGTGGTTCTTGCTGGTATAATTTTGTATCTAGAGACCATCCTCATGTTTGAAGGGTGTTTTTGCCACTATGTTAATGATTGTTTCTCACCCTGTTCAGTAGACAGAGCTAGGAAATAATTTCTGTTCATTTCATTGGTTTTGTTTTAAAGAAAATATATCATGGGACATACCTTGAGGATATCCTCATAAGTGAAATAAATAGGGCACAGATAGATACATATCGCATCTTTTCTCTGGTATGAGAAAATGAAGATGTAAATGAGTCCTAGCATTGTATGTTATATATTGTGAAATAGAAAATGCTCAATGTAAAGTAAGATGAAAGGGGACAATGTTGAGATTGTAACAAAAAAGTAAGGAAACAAATTTTATATATATGGGGGGGGTTGTAGGGTGGGTGGGGCTATGGGAAAAAATGAGAATTAAGTTGTGTCTTATACTGGTACAAATCCCCATTATGGAGTGCAATCATGATGTGTATATTTAATGTACCAATAAAGATAATTAAAAAAAAGAAAAGAAAATATATCATGAGTTAGAGTAACATTTATAAGTTAAATATAGATGAAAGGCATTTTTATTTTTTAATTTTTACATGTCTAGCTATTTCTCTTTCATCTCCTGTGAGCATTTGGCTATGGATGAAAAGGAGATTCTGTTTTGTCTAAATGTTGCCTCTCTCCTTCTTCAAAATATAGCTAGTGGTTAAAAGTAATTTTCCCTTTTCCTTGGGGCAGTCTCTGGTTTAGGAAGCTGGTTAGACTGCAGAGTAGTCTACCTGAACCAGTTGAGGTGACAACTCACAACTTGTCTTCACTAGTTTAAAGTAAAACAAGACCCCTCATAAAATGCGTTGATTAGTGTCTTAAGAAACCTGCGTGGGGGGTAGTCACTTGGTACATCATTAACATTGACCTTGATAGGTGTCTGCTAAGACATCAAACAGAAGGAGGACAGGATAGAATGTGAAAGTGAGTGCTTGCGAGGAGAACAAAGCTGTGTCCCACTAGGCAAATGAAAGACCATGGTCTGGACATACACCAAGGTGAGGTCAAAATGCACCAGGCTAGGAACACAGACACCTTGCTTCCTGTCAGCGCTAACTGTCCTTTTTGCAGCATTGGTCCCACTCAGGTCTCTGCTGGGTTGTCATTCCTGCTGCTTCTAGTCCCGTGTGTTTGCAAGATATAACTCAGCTTTCCTCTTCTTGAAACCCAAGCCCACAGCTAGCCCGACTCAGCTTCTCAGCCACACTGTGAATTTCTCTGGAAGCCTGGAAACACTAACACTATACTCAATTTTATCACCCTCAAAAGTTATTATTACTTGTTTTCATTGAAATGATAGACTAATCATATTTTTAAAAAAATCTTGTATATCCTCAAGCCTGAATAACCTGTTGATCTGACCATTGTTTTCCAAGTAAAGATGGCACTGACCGAGTAGTTCAGCCCCCTGAGGGCTTCCAGAGGAGGCAAGATGGTGCTGTGGGGTGCAGTGAAGTGCCCAGTGCATTGTTTATCTCACAGAATATTAAAAATGTACATTCAAATGTCAAGATTTATAAAGCTAATAATTTGTATCTCCCTGTAAAGGACCCTAGTATGTACAGTTGACTCATCTTCCTGTTAATGGGTAATGAAACAGGAAATGATTGCTGCCACTATGTTGATGCCTCAGTTACTTGTAGTTTGTCATTTGGCTGCTTTCAGCCCACCTTGAACGGTTTCTCCTCTGCAAAGTCTATCTGCAATGCCACCTGCCTCAGAGCCAACTGATTGTAGATCTACAGACTGTGAGCTAACTAAACCTTCTCTCCTTTAACTGTGGGAGTTAGGTATTTTGTCTCAGCATCAAGAAAAAGTAACTAAGACCCATGGGGTTATATTTAAAATTAATTTTTGAACACTTGGTGTGCAATTTCAGTCCATTAACTTGTGGTGTTTCAATTCTGGGAGACTTTCTAAAATAAAATTTTGACATCTGTATTTAAGATCACAATTTTCTCTCTTCTCTCCTGGAAACTGTTATTCATTAGTTTTGGATCCTCCAAGTTATATATCAGTTCTATATTGCTTATTATTTTATCTTTTCTTTCTCCAGTTTTTGTATTATTTTATTTTATTTCACAACTCACTAATCTATGAAAATATTGCCTTGCTTTGATTTTCTTGTATGTATTTATATAAAATATTTTCATATTATATAATACATATTAATAGATACTTAACTGAGAAATATGAACATTCAGGAAATTTCCCAGTCTGAAAATATAGGTCATTGCCACCCAACTCAGAATATACATACTTGTTAATTTCCTTCCAAGTCTCACACTTAATCCCCTGCACACACCATGGAACCCCACTGCTCTGATTTCCAGCAAACTAGTTTTCTGTTTATTTATTATATTATTTTCTTCTAATAATTTATTGAATTCTCTTTAGCTGAGTCTCTGCAGGAAAAGGAGAAAACTTTTTTCTAATGAGTTATTTTATTTTTTTGTTTTGTTTCTTTAATTGATTTTATTGGTTCATTATATATATATATATATATATATATATATATATATATATATAGTGATCACTATTAGCATAGAGAATTTGTAACAGTACAGGATGCATCTTAATTCCATTTTTCCCATTCCCCTGCCGTCCCTACAACCCCAGCCCCCTATATACATATGCTTTGTTTCCTGTTTTTAACTATCAAATTTTTTCTTTCCCTTCCTTATCCCTACTTCTCCTTTTCCTTTTTCTCTTTGAATATTTTCTTCCAATTTCACAATGTCTATCACGCATTTTAGAACTCATTTACACCCTCAGTTTTTCATACCAGGGAAATTATTATATAGCATTTACACATCTATGTCCTATTTATTTCACTTATCAGTAATAAAGTGTTATTTTAATTAAATTTTAAAAAATATTTTGTGTTCCTCAAGGCCCATCTTTGTACTTTTATTTTTTATTTTCTTATC
>PVIR01035748.1:0-16241 GCA_004026965.1 Petromus typicus | reverse complement strand
TTTTTTTTTTTTTTTTTTAGGTTTTTTGAGACAGGGTCTCGCTTTGTGGTTCAGGCTGGCCCTGAGCTCAGCCTCCAACTCACATCACAGCAATCCTCCTGCCTCTGCCTCCCGAGTGCTGGGATGACAGGCGTGAGCCACCACGCCCGACACTGTGGTATGTGGTACTGGTTGCTGCTGGGGTGAGTCTCCACGCCCAGTATTGTATGTGGTTACCAGGGATTGAACCCGGGTCCCTATGCTTGCAAGACAGGCGCCGGAACCACTGAGCTAGCTCCCTGGCCCCTTGAGTGTTTTCTTTAATTATTTAAAGAATAATTTTAAAGAATTATTTAAAGAATAATTAATTAAAGAATAATTATTAATTTATTTATTAATTAAATAAATTAATTTATTTAATTATTTTGTGTATTTCGGTCACTTGTTTGGTTATTTATTGTAGTCTCAATATTTTACCTTTTTTATGGAATTGAGTTAGCTGACTCCACGTTGAACACTAATTTTTTTTTTTTTTTTTTAAGGTTTTTTGAGACAGGGTCTCACTTTGTGGTTCAGGCTGGCCTTGAGCTCAGCCTCCAACTCACATCACAGCAATCCTCCTGCCTCTGCCTCCCGAGTGCTGGGATGACAGGCGTGAGCCACCACGCCCGGCACTGGTATGTGGTACTGGTTGCCGCTGGGGTGAGTCTCCACACCCAGTATTGTTATATGGTTACCGGGGATCGAACCCAGGTCCTTGCGCTTGCAAGACAGGCGCCGGAACCACTGAGCTATATCCCTGGCCCTGAACACTAATTTTTATAATATGCATCGAAACATTTGCCTTGTTGACTCCCTTTTTCATTTTTTTGAAAAATTGGCCAGCTATATTTTAAACTTCTGCATGACAAAGTTATAGTTCTTCAACCTTGTTGGTAATTAAAAATTCTAGGTTCATCTGGGAAATTCATCTTTCCACCTAAATGGTGCCCTCTCCTCCCCTTCTGCTCCCTTAGGGCGACTAAGGTTTTTTAAAAAAGTGTGTAAATGTTAATTAACATTTAAAATGTTTATATCTGTAAATGGTAATTAGCATTTTTACCGAAAGCAAAAATCTTTGGTGATTTCTTAGAAAAATACATATTCTTCCTTTGTTATATTCTTAAGATTAAACAATCCAGAAGACACCCTTGCAATTTAACCTTTTATTTTCCCTATTGGAATCCATAAAGTTTAACACTAAAGACTTTGCTCTAGAGCAGTGATTCTAAATCTGGAGCATTTTGCCCTGAGGCAACATTTGGCAATTTGAGGAGACATTCATTCTTTTTTTTTTTTTTAAATAAGTGAATTCTTTATTGGTACACCTTATATACACATAGTGATCATACTCAACATTGATAATTTGTACCAGAATATGACACGACTCAATTCTAATTTGAGCTGGTTAGTCTGGCCCAGCACCACTGAGATTTATTTTTGACCCCCTTTCCTACACTGTTTAATGGGTTCTTTTTGCTTCTCCTTGGAAAGTTGACTGCTGAGGGAAACGCGGGCACATGTGGGATGGTGGATGAACTTCCTTCCTTCCTGGGTTGTTTCCTACAGTGCAGACTCAGCCACAAGTCTAGGGGGACATACATTTTCTCAAGCTTTCTGCTTTCCACTCTTGTCTTGCTTGGTAATCTTGCTTGATAATCTAGAAATGATCTTACAAAGTAGAGATATGGCATGTATGGGGCGTAGAGGTTAATCACTGCATTTGGGAGGGGCTAGTTTTTTCTAGGTTGCCGTAAGTCAGCTTAGAGTGAAGAAGAAAGGTAAGAAAGATTTATCTCAGGCTATGTCCCTCAAGGAAGAACCTATGAGTGTTAGTGCCAGTATATGGAAAATAAGAAGGAAATAAGAAGGAAATTAAAAGTAAAAAGTAAATAGAAATAGAAATGAGGAGCTAAATGGGAGCAGGATTATAATTCAAGACTTGCCATACACTGGATTGAAGGATCCAGGCTAGTTCTTTACTCTGAGAACAGGCTTTATTTTACTGTATTCCTCTTATTAGGATGTTATTCAGATTACGTAAAAAATCAACCACTAAATTAACACTAAAACTAATCAAACCAACACTGAATAACGCACATACAAAACTACTTCTCTTTTGAGGCAATTAAATTTGTAGCCATAAATTTAAAGAAATTTAAATAAAGTCAGGTTGGAAGTTTGTTGTGGGAATTCCAGACTCTTCTCTAGGACGGTTTGCACTGGGAATCCAGAAGGTTCGTGGACCTTTGACGCTTATGCCACTGGAGAACCCAGTGGTTTTTCATGCAGTAAATCGTAGTGCTGATGTCTACAGCTGGTGCTAGCAAAGGGACTTGAAAGTTCTCAGCCTGGCAACCAAATGGGGGCAGACTGAATTCGTCAGGTGAGAGCCCTGGAGCGTGTGCGTGTAAAGTTCCATAGATGATACTGCAGCGCTTCTACATTAATAGAAGATGCTTTGGGAAGACCCAACAGAGATAACACAGAGAAGTGTTCCCAAACTTGTCAGTTGATAAGGACTGCCTGAGATCTCATTAAAAATTTATTCCCAGGTCGAACTCTTGGAGATTCAGATTTAATCTGTGGAGTAGGCTCCAGGAATGTGTATATTCTGCAAGCACTCTGGGTGATGCGAAGGCCAAGCAGGTCTGAGGAACGATTGATTGTTGTTCCGACGTCTTCACAGAGCTACCTTAGAGGCAAAAGAGCTATGGCTGGTGGACGGAGCTGTCCAACGCCGAGGCATTGTGCTGTCTCAGTTTTGATTCCTTGCAGGCTCACAGACCTCTAGGTTTTTTAAAAAATATTTTTCTAAATGAAAAGATTTACCCACAGAGGCCTCTGCATGCTCAGCGGCCCTATCCTTACCCTTTCCTTCCTTTCTCTATCCAGCAGGAGATTATGGATGGCAAAAAAATTTTAGAAGAAAAATACATGGCTGGTCTAGAGTACTGAAAAGCAAATAATGAGATAGTGGGGAGGCAGAGAGTGAGATCTCAGAGTGTAATCCGGGGCGAGACCTGGACTGTATGGCAGAGACTTGACTCAAAACAGAGCCTGTCCTACCTGCACTAAGTCATGAGCTATGCTCAGTGCCTTGTGGACTCTGTGCTTGTAAATCTGCTGAGTCCTGAGGGGGAAGTGTCAAATTGGGCAGGATCAGGAGGCAGTTATTATTACAACAATGCTCAAACACTGCATTAATCCTGTTGATACTTTTTATCTGATTTTCTTCTAGACTTTTAAGGCCCAACTTGGCCACTGCTTTAAGGAGAGGTCAAACAAGCAGACTGGAGCGACAAAAGATTATTGCTGTTTTGGTTAAAGCTACTAGGAGCTGTTATCAGCTAAGTGGTAGGTTTGACTCTAACTGAAGCGAAAAGTCAGAAAATACTTATTATTGGGCAACTCCCTTTAGGGAACAACAGCTATCTGCTTACTGTATGGGAATGGAGCATTTGCTGACCTTGCCTGGTTGGACTGAAAGAGGATCTCCAAATGGGTCTTCTAGACAGATTGTGATCAGTGTTCATTCAGCCATTTCCCCACACCTGACCCTTTGCTAGGCAATGAGTGTGTCACCGTGGAAGGCTTGGCTAAGTGCTAGGAGAGGCAGAATAATGGACATGTCTCACAGGTGCCTGTTATTTGTGACTGCAACTAGGTCCCTGCCGAGTGCAGCCACATGCTCTACCGGTGTATGCCACTTTTCTCGTGTGCAACTCATTATGCTTGAGTCAACGACATTCATCTACAGATTGCTAAAAGCTAATGGCACAGACCAGGAGTCAAGAGTGTCTGTGTCAGATTCCCATCGCTATTACGAAATACTTGAGAAAAAAAACTTATGAAGAGAAATGGTTTATTCTGACCTACACTTTGGGAAATTTCAATTCATGACTTTGGGCCTGTGGTAAGAGAGCATATTATGGCAGGAGCATATCATGG
This sequence comes from Petromus typicus, assembly GCA_004026965.1. NCBI lineage: Eukaryota > Metazoa > Chordata > Mammalia > Rodentia > Petromuridae > Petromus > Petromus typicus. The sequence goes on along the minus strand of PVIR01035748.1, from coordinate 12,272 downwards.
AGCAAATTCTCTTATATTATGAGCCAGGAAGCAAAGAGAAAGAAGAGGCTGGTGTCTCACAGGGCCCCCAGAGGACATGTCCCCCAGTGACCTAAAGACCTCCCACTAGACCCCACCCCTTATAGTCCCACCCTTTTCCAACAGCACTACCCTGGGAACCAAGCTTTTTTGTTCCGATAAAGGCCTTTGAGGGAGAGTTAACATCAGCCCACATCCTCTTGAGTGTGGGAGGCGGAGGCCTAGTGAGAAGACAAGAGAAAAGATGAAAGGTTGTACTGGGAGGGTCGCGCAATGTGGCAGAGGCTGGGAGAGAGAGGAAGGTGGAATAATATGCAGACAGAAGCAGTAATGTGATCTTTGGCGCTCCTTAGGGGGCGATGGGAAGAAGCGCTGCAATGCAATGGCTGTTACTTCCTGCTCTTGCGAAGCTCACACTCTCAGGTGTCTGTGAGACTGTCTACAATAAACCCACCCAGCATGGCCTGGCTGGAGGTCATTGGTGCTCCTTGTGGAAAACAGGAAGTCGGGACGGGCGGGTTCCTAATGATCCAAAACCTTCCACTAGGCTGTGTCCTTTTCTCTACCACATTGCAAAAGGATGGGCCAAGTTCTAACAATGGGCCTTGGCAGGATATTTTAAATCCAAAGTCTAACAAACAAAAATGGGCAGAAGACAGCAAGATACTGCTTGTGAAAGGAGAAGAGAAAAAGGCTTGTGAAAGATTCTGAGGAGGAAGTGTGTGGCACTTGGGGTACACTGTGGTGCACCCTGAAGGTAGGACCCAAGAAAGCCAGGGAAGACTTAGCAAAAGTGAAAGCAGCCAGTGTCCTGGAAAATAACCTACAAGAGCTTGCCAGATTCAAGTTTTTGTCAACAAGTGAGTGAGTAGTTTCCCATAATATTTGATTGTCGTGGGCCTGGAGCTAAGTTAGTGTATGTACAATGAATTTTCCCCTCCCGAACTTGTCCCCTAGTCTTCCCCCAACCTGCAGCCCCGGGAGGAAACCCAGTGTGCCTGTGCTATATAGATCTTCTCTGGCTGGGTGCCACCCTGATTTATTATTTAGGTTAGGTACTTAATGCTTTGCATAGAACCTTGCCCTCCCGCCATTGTCGGTGAGTGGATTCTTTTGAGACTGCAGCCAATTTACAGTAATTAATGTGCTAAGGACAGCAGCTGTAGCAGTCATTAATTCCTTAATCTAGGAGTAGAGGGAGAAATGGATTAGTTCGAGATAAATATAGCTGATGGCATTTTCTCCTGAGAACAAATCCTTGAAAAACAGTGCGTTCCTGCTGCAGCGTGGGGGTGGAGGGGAGAAGACAGCCCTTCTCCCTTTCCCTGGGGAATTATTCTTGCAGGAAGTCAGGAGAGGGGAGAGGCGAAATGGAGGGTCGCTTTAGAGTGAAGGCGAAAAGGCTGACCCCACACACCGCGGAGGCTTCTGCCCCTCAGGACTGTACACCTCAAACCTCCGCCAGCTGAGGGAGAAGGAAGGAAAGAAAATCCACAACCGCCAAACTGGGCTTGCGGCTGTGGAGCGAACCATTTGTTTTAACGTGAGATGAGAGGTTGCTCAAAGATGTTAATGGAAATTTTTGCAAACCCAAGTTTAAAGTTGCTTCCGTCCAGACAGTCGCTCAGCCATAAATATGTGTGAGTTAGTCAGATGCTTCCAAGGGTGACTTGAGAATTGCCTGTTTTCCCACGAAGAAGTGAGCTGTTTACTGCTTCAAAAGCATGCCGTAGAGTGAATGTTTTTCTTTATCCAAGGAGAGAAAAATACTGAAATAGTGCGCCTAGATTTAACAGGCAAGCAGGGCTGTGTCAGGCGTAGGTTGGAGAGTGAGTGCTGGGCGGCGGCGACTCCGTGTCTCAGCACCGAGGTGGTGTGGAGTCCTCACACGGAGCAAGCGTGGGCCTCTTAGTGGGTCTGATTAAGGCCACCGGGAGGCAGCTGTGGGCTGGGCTGAAGCCTCTGTCAGGGGACAGTTTCTTCAGGGAGATCGGCGGGCTGGAGGTGCTTCGCAGAGCGCTCATTCCCGGCGGCCCGGACTGACCAGAGCTCTCCAGGGCTCTTGTCGGCATCTCACTAATTCCTGGCTGGCCTGTTGCATCATACATGTTGGTCACATGTGAATCCCAGTTTTATTTTTGGAGGGGAGGCTGGGAATATTTTCTGGTCATTTGGATAGATTCACACTGAATGCCAATAACTTAGAAGCAGATATTTTGTAGTTGAGACACATCTTTTGGGGGGGCTTCTGCTGGAATGGCCATAATTAGGATTGAATTTATATCAAAATAAGATCCACTCCAGGGCCTAGTCAGTGTGACTGTCACTCCTGTACCAATGGAAGTTTCTCCTTTCCATGATAGCCCTTTCATGGGGACAGTAAAGGAGGCTGGGGGGATGACATTGGGTGAAGATTTATATGTGTGGCACTAGGCATTTCTTCTAGTATTTTAATGAAGCTTCGGGACAATCCTGAAAGGTGTTTTCTCTTTTGGTACCTATGAGTGACTTGCTCCACGTTAGGAGGCATTCAGATGCGGGGGAATATTGTGTCTTTTTCTGTCGCCTCGCCCCACACTGTGGGGTCCAGCAGTGAGCACAGTTGAACATCCCGGACCCGGCGCTGGCCTTGCCTGGGGAAGGTCAGTCGCGGCCATCCAGCGAGCTGCTCCCTGCTGTCCGGAGGATGCATCTGAGGGTTTACCGCTGTGTGGCCTCTCCCCTCTGCCGGCTTCTCCCAGCAGGCTGCAGGAACCCTGGGCTTCACCACTGATGTTGATCAAGACATCGCCGGTTTTCTCTTCTGCTCCCAAAGCCCTGAAGACTGAGACCAAATGGAAATCACAGTGTTATTATTTGTACACTAACTGAAAAATTTATGACTCTTTGTAAAAATATAGACAAATACGTTGTCTGCTGAGAGTGGAAGATAAGAAATAAACCAAGTTATTGGCAACATTTCCCACGGGTTCCACTTGAGCGAGAATGAATCATTCATTGGATGGTCGAAACAGCAACCACCACCAACCTGCTTTCTTAGAAACTGAAAAGGCAATACAAAACAATGACAACAACAAAAACCCCGTGGTTTGTGGCACTGTGGCAAGAAGAACTCATAAAACAAATTAATTTTGAATTCACATAATGCCCAAGTCTTCCTTTTGGTATGACTGAGGTTCTTGACTGTTTGCAGAGAGGCCTTTCTGACTTTTTCACTCTGACGTTTTGATCCATTGGGGGCATATACTTTTGCCAAAGCAGGTTGCTTTTGGGCCCTGTATTTATCAAGTTTTGGCTTAATTTGTAGGGCTACATGTGTCCTAGATTGTTCGCAACCACACTTAATAAGGCTGGCTGGAAACCTGGCCCATTTCCACCAGGTAAACAGGTAGTATAAAATAATATAATACTAACACTAGAAAGGTTGATTGGAATTAAGTTTTGATCGTTAAAAGTGATATAAGACAAACTGTTTATGAGCTCCTCACAACCATGTAAACTGGATGTCCAACAGTGCAAAACTCCAGAGTGCTTCTTTTAAAAGGAGCATTAAAAAGAGAATTAAAACTTGTTTCAAATGACTTGGCAGTAGTCCTGGATGCAAGAGAAGGTCCTAGGTGTTATTCATTTCTTTGAAAATTGGTATGCTATGGCTGCAACCAGCACATAGGGCTGGAAAGAAAAGCCAACATGCTCATGAATTGTCCTTGGATTTTTCTGCCTTAATTTAAAATTATTTATTAAAGTCATGCTTGACTCTACTGTGCTGGGTTTTGACAGAATAACTGGCTACCTGTGAAAAATTAATAAACTTAAATACAAGTTTTAGACATTAATGCTAATCAATAATATGAATATGTATGGTTTCTTACTTGATGTATACACATATTTTATACATTTGCTATTGTTGCTTCTTTGCCATAAGTTTTTTTTAGTTTGTTTTATAATAAGAGAAAATTTCTAAACTAGTTCTTGCTCATACTCAAAATGATAGAAAATATCCATTCTTGAGCTGGCGTTCAAGAACCCACCCATGCCAGCCTCAGTTGTAGGACTCCTTGAGATCAGTAATTCCTGGTACTTGTAGGGACCTACATCTTTCAGCCCAGGATGTTATTGCCTCCCATCTCGAATTTTATTCTCATCTCTCTGATTCTCTCTGTACCAATTAATCTTGATTGCTAATTTCCATGGATTAAGCACTCCCTGGAGAGGTTCACAGATGAATGGACTCTCCACTAGGAGAGCAGGCTTCCTTGAAGACAGTGCATTATGGAGCATGACCTTGGGGACCACATCTATTTCCTGGTCCCTTTCTCTGCACGTTTTTCCCTTGTGCTCTCCTTCCCAGTTGCCATGAAGTCAGAAGTTTTGTTCCAGCAGGCCTTCTGCCATGTTGTTCCTGAGCCAGCCATCAATAGACTAGGACATCTCAGTCTGTGAGCTCAACTAAACTTCTCCTCTTTTAAGTCGTCTAAGGAATGGAAAGCCAGTTATCTGACACCAGTGGGAGTCCAATAATTAAATTAAGTTCTAACACTAATTTCTAGATTCACCTCTAACCACACATGTGTAAGGATTAGTCACACAAGACTACTCACACTTCAGAGGCCTCTAGAAGCTAAAGCTATAGGCAAGGAAACAGGTCCTCATGCAGAGCATCTAGACAGCATAGCTCTGCCAATGTCTTACTTTTAGCCCGATGAAACCGATCTCCAAATTCTGGCTTCCAGAACTATAATAAATTGTATTATTTGAAGCAACTAAATTTGTGGCAGTGTAGGAAATTCACAGACTAGGCAAGGCCAAGGCTTAGAGGCCCAGGCTGAGCCCACTTAGGGCCCAGTAAGCGGGGAAGGAAAGCTGGCAAACATGTATCAGAGTACCCAGCCATGGAGGAGAAGGGTGGGTCTGGAAGCTTGTGAGACATGGCAGGATCTCCAATGACTACCTGGCTAGAAGAGGAAGGAATCGGCTCAGTGATCTGAGGAGGCTGATGTAGAAAGAGCCAGAGATAGTGATGCAATGGGACGGGAGGCTGGAGAATGAAGCTAGTGTAGATCAAGCTACAGCAGAGCTCACAGCACGGTTAGGTGGAGACAAAATGAACAATAAGCTAAGTTACATTGAACTTGGGGCCTTGATAGAAGAGTGAAGTCCTGAAATTTAGCAAAAGATGGGATAATAGTAGTGACAGGTCATAGTTGAGTTAATAGGATTGATAATAAATGAGGACCTGATGTTGTGGATGTGCCTCTGAAGGTAAAGCTCAGGTGGGAGCTGAAGGAATGAACATAGAAGATTTCTCAGAGAGGGTCTAAGGCTAGCAGGGGAGGAGGAGGTATGGTGTGATTTACTGAGCACCCACTCTGGCCAGGAGTGTGGGTGCAGGTTATTTCTTATTGTATGTTAATAATTACATTCCTTATAACAGTGCTGCAGTTTTCTCTTTGTTGTGATGGTATTAGTATCATTTTAAGAAGATAATGAATACTATGTTGGGAATGTTAAGCAAAGTGTCCAACTCAATCATCCAGCAAATGGTCTTCACATAACGTGAACAGTGGGGAAAAGGGCAGCTGCTCTTGGAAGTAAAGCAAAGGCAATGGATACAGAGAGTAGGCACCAACCACGCCAAGAAGGAGGAGAGGTCTGCTGTATTGAGGAATGCTCAGGAAAGGCTGACCAATCAGAATTGAGTCTTGCATGATCTTCTTTTCAGATTACAGCCTCTGGATCTCTGGGGTATTAGGTGGTATTCTTTAGATATGTGTTTCATTGTTGACTGCTTCTAGCTATATAGTGACTTCTAATTAAGTGTGAGTGTATGTGTTTGTGCGTATGTGAGAGAGACTTGCACACAGAGACATAGAAAGAGAGAGATACACAGAGAAATCATAGATCACTATTTTCACAGACACAATTAGTTTTCAAAACCCGGGAGTATGGTTATAGAAGATGCTTTCTAATTCATAAGATGGCAGGCCTTCCCAGAAATATTGGATATAATTTTAGTGACAGCCATTGTGGGAAGTATTTGACTTTTGGCTTGGAAGTTTCATGGTCCAGATGAATCAATAAGAGATGACACATCTTCTAAGTTCCCCCAATCATGTCTATAAAAAGCACTCTTTAAAATGGCCCGCCCACATTCAGGCAGAATCAGATGGTCTATTAACTCAGATTTGCATGAAAATCTCACCTCTCTTGCATTAGCTGCTCAGGATGCAGTGTGTGTCTAGTTATTAAAATGGACACTTACAGTGACCACAGTCCTGTATCTAATACTCCATATGGCACCAGAGTGAAGACCCTCGACATGTGCACTTTTGTCTTTGGTCATTTCAGACTGAAAATACAATTAGACTTGGCTGTCAGACAGATGAAATCTGTCATATTTCCCCTATAGGACCTGCACTCGGTCCAGATCAATAAATACAAAACCACTTGCACATAAATTGCAAACTGAGCTTGCAGCTTCAATACATGTGGGCTTAAATTCACTTGTATCTGGCATACACTACTTCCTGGCCAAACAGTCTGTTTCTGTGATTAGTGCAATTTCATAGCTGGACCAGAAAAACAAGGCTGAAAACCAGCACTATAAAGCAGCAGATGGCTTCGCCACACCTTCCCTGTAAGGGCAGTTCCCCCAGAAAATGGGGTTTTAGCTGCTTGCTGTATAGAATGGAACTTTCAAAATTGGGATGAGTTCAAGTCATTTACTGAGGATAGCTCCATAAAGCTGTTGTTATTTTTTTTTTTCCTATTTCTTCTCAAGCTTGGAAACTGAATTTGTAATAAGCTTTGTCTGGACATGACTTGTCACAGGAAAGAGATGTGATTTATATACAGAGCTTCTCTGTGCTTCACGGAGCCAACACTTCCGTTTGATGATACATACATGTTGGACTGGTCTCATGAAGAAGAGAGTGAGACGTGCTTCCTTTTTCTGCAGTCTGTCAACCAAGGTGACACTTTTCTGGGACTGAGGAGAAGGCAACACCTACCTCTGTTCCTTTCTAGTCTAACTTAGAGGCCCGATTTCACACAAAGAGATTTTTTTTTCTAGTGTGACATCAAATTAGGTTGTAGAATGTGCTACTGTAGGATATGAAGTGAGGCAATTAATCTAGACTATTTACAGGTAGGAATTAGACATGTTCTGTATCCGAATAAGAGCATCTCTATTTTCGGGAGCTCCTGTGGAATGGAAACCCCCAGACTCCCAAATGTGGTGCTTGCTAAGTGAAGTGATTACAAAATCAAGTCAAGGGGGAAAAAAAAAAAACCTGTAACAATATAAAAAGACATGTCACACTTCCTCGAAAGCCACATCTACAGGAGTTAGAATGTTAGAGGGATGTCTAAATCTCAGTGGATTAGCATCCTTTCCTGGCTCAGCCCATCCATTCCTTGTCTGGATATTCCAAGCAGTCAGGTAATGGAGTTGGAGTCTGATAAGAGAGAAATCCTCTCATGAGTGGTCAGTGGTGGTGGTGGTAGGGTCCTATACCCTTTGGAAAGTGTTTAAAACTGATGATTCAACGCAGAGGGAGGAAACAGTATGTATTGTTTTTCCAGGGCATGGATTTTTTTGGAATTACATTAGTTTGGTAAATTAGTCCTGAATTCATGTCGGACCTTAGATGTGTACTTAATCCAGTCAATACACTCTGACCAAAGTGTGCATTGCTCTAGAGTAAGGATCACAGTCTCTTAGAAGCTGGATGAGAGTGGAGGTGCCTGGGCTGCAGGAGGATCAGACCGACAACCAACAAGGATATCACAGTTTTAAAGAAACAGAACAAAACTGTAGGCCTCCTGTTACCAACCAGAGGTGAATTTTCATTAACAACCACTTTCATTTGTTCCCTCCAAAAAATGTAGGGATGCTTCTGTGAATTTATCAAGGTCTTAACACGAAACAGAACACCTCACCTGGGATAATTGAAGGACAATCCAAAGAGGTCTGTTTATGAAGGAGTGACACAAAGAAACCAGAGCCAAGTGTTCAGGAAGCTGGAGCTGCAACAATTGAGCGCTTATTACCCCTAAGCTGCCAGGATGTTGGGGAGGAGAGGTGACAGAGCTGGTTACCAAGTCGATTAAGAGGAAGAGTTTAGGATATGCCCAGGAGAGAGGAGCAGTGACCTCCAATTAAGGTATTGGTTATCTCCAAGAAAGCTCCCAGGGCAGCAGCTATGGCCATCATACCCTGACCTTAATACTCCTTTCTTCTTTCCCCAATTTCCTGCTAGGACTCTGCACTGGCCAGGAGCTCAGTTGATATGGTCCCTACAGGCAAGAAGGGCAAGGGTTACAGGGTGCATCTCTAGGGTGAGGAGAAGGGAAACTTCACACTAACCTAGTGTACTGGGTGAAAATAAATGTTACCAACTAGAGGTGAATTTTCATTAACAACCACTTTCACTTGTTCCCTCCAAAAAATGTAGGGATGCTTCTGTGAATTTATCAAGATCTTAACAGGAAACAGAACACCTCACCTGGAATAATTGAAGGACAATCCAAAGAAGTCTGTTTATGAAGGAGTGACGCAAAGAAACCAGAGCCAAGTGTTCAGGAAGCTGGAGCTGCAACAATTGAGTGCTTATTACCCCGAAGCTGCCAGGATATTGGGGAGGAGAGGTGACACAGTTCACCTCTGATTTGATTTAATCAATCAAATAATCTTTTTCTTCCTTTGTAACACCAATTGAGACCAGCTGCCCTGCAGAAATGATAGTTTGGAGCAAATGAGCATTTGTAGAAGGACAGGCTCATAAAGACTAGGTATACGCAGAGTACAGAAGGAATTGGATAGGCCTATTATTCAAGGAAAGATTTTTGCTTGCATGAGTAAAGATAAGGCTTAAATGTAGAAGAATAATAAAAGTTTGCACAATATTTTAGAGTCAGAAGAAACTCCACATATCCACCGTTAAATTTTACTATGGTAGAACTAAGGCTCAACAAGGCGATAGATTGATTACCTCAGGGTCACTGGAAAGTCTTAGCATTTGTCTTATCCTCTTAACTTGCTGTCCACTCACTATTTCTGTGGTCCACACTGAGTCCTGAATAAACATCACTGATGTCAGGCTTTACTAAGGTTCTTATCAAAAGCAACCACACCATATGTGACATTTTAAAAATGCTGATTTCTCTGTCTTAGGTAGTAAAGTAACTAGAAGTAAACTTGCAACTGCTTAATGCTTATTATTTGTTCAATCCAGCTATTTATCTACTCATCCATTTCAGATGTCCCCAAGCCTTGGACCATAGACCAGTACCAGTCTGTGGCCTCTCCCCGTGGCTTGCATTATTGCCCATGGAGCTGGATTCTCATAAAAGCATGAACCTTACAGTGAACTGTGCATGTAAGAGATTTAGGTTGTCTGCTCCTTTAATTCATCCCTAAACCCCTTCTTCATTGTCTTCCACGAGGCTAGGCCCTGCTGCCACAAATGTTGCAGACTACTGATCCATCTAGCACTGTGGAAGATGTTAAGATAGTTACATGTGGAACAGCACTGTGTCCAACTGAAAGGGATTTACTAGCTGAACTGTCCAGTGTCCAGCTACCAGTCATTGCTTCTCTTTTTCCTATGGAGTCGCCCTTGGTTTTGGTTAAAGTCTATTCCTTTTTTCTCCCAGGCTTCCTCCTCATAGACACATATCCTTGTCAACTCTTTTTTTCCTTTGGATTTTGTGATGTCATCTTTTTTGTTCCTTTTTTTCTTTCATTTTCCAGTGCTGGGGATGAAACCCAGGGAGACTTGAAGACAAGGTGGCATTTTCTTCATCACCAGGTTTTTATTTTTTTTTACACCTTTTGTGCTTTTATTCTTCTTCACTGCTCCTTCTCAATCCTTTTATGAATTTAAATGTTGGTATTTCCAAGAGGTCCATTCCCAGACCTCTGGTCTTCGGATCACTGACTCAGCGAAGGTTCTCTCCTGAAAAGAAAGGACTCTGAAATCTCCAGTGTGTTTACTTACACTCTGATCCGGAAGAGCCTGAGTGCAGGACAGGGAGAGACACTGACGGGGTGACGTGTGCCTCCGAGGAGGAAGCAGAAAACACACTGACGTCAGCAGGGATGCACCATACTGGGAATATCTCTAATGTGATTGCTACTGCTCTGAGTGCGTTGGAGCTGAAATCCCCCTCTGACGACTAAATGGACTCCTGAAAGTTGTCAAGGTGGCAGAAACTTGCAACTTGCGAGCACTTACAAAAAGAAAATAGAAATCTGATGAAATGGCACCTGGAAGAGTAAATAGGACCTTGGATAAACCAATGAATGAGTATTAATCTGATAAAGTACATATGAGATGGAAGCCCCATGATAGTCCACACTGAGTTTTGGGGATATACCAATAAGGTCAGTAATAAATGAGATAGTTTTGGGGCGCTGTTTATAACTTACTGAATGAATAAGTTGAGGCAGAATATGTTGTTATCAGCTTATTTCTTCTACCAGTTTATTATTTGTATTCTGTGGAATACATTTTAGCTGTTTTCTCCTTTTTGATGTTCAGAGCAGATACTAACAATGTGAATTCCAAGATGTCTGAGAGCAGAAAGTTGGTGATGAGTTTTATACAAACAGTAGAGCTTTGTGAAGCTCAAATCTCACTACAAATCTGTCTTATCCTCGTTTTCAATAATATCTCATATTGAAACATACTGTGATATGTAGGTACAGGAACAGCAGAGCCAATGATATCCCCGTCGCTGTCTCCCCAAATCTTATCTGCCTGGAACCTTACGCTTGCCTCATTCTCTCTGGGACTACTATTTTCCCAGATTTGCTTCCAAGAAAGGAAGCTATCCTTGCCAAGCCGTAAGACTTTAAAGAAGGTTAGGAAGCTTAGCTGCTGTTTAAAGATTCAGACACTCACTCTGGTACCTAGAGAGGGGAGAAAAATGAGAGACTTTTCATGTCCATAAAATACAACAGGCATTAAAGCTAATGGGCAGGGGAGAGGTTTGGGCTGTGTACTCGCTTCATGTAGGTCGACACCACACCTTGCGTTTGAGCCTTCGTTATGGAGAGGCAGCCACCAGCTAACTGCTCCCAGGGGAGGGGGCTGTGATTACCACCCACTGGCTTCATCTAGGAGTCAAGATGTAAAAGTGGGTGCTTAGGAGAGTCAGCAGGTCTGATTAATACCCTCTAGGCAGTACTTAGGAGGCATTTTTTGGCCCATCAAATGGCTAATAATAAAGTACAGTGGTGCAATTTGTATTTTTACTGCGGGCCAATTAAGAAGGGAGAGAGAGAATGGTAAGTAAAATGACATGTCCTTGCAAAGCAAAAACAACAGTAATAGCAGCAGGAGGGGGAAAAAGATACAGGAAAAGAAATAGGCAGCCACTTACAGCGGTTAAAAGGGTCAGGCATCTTATGTCTTGCGGTCCACCCCCCGCCAGCAATTTTCCTTTTCCTGCTGCTTTGTAGGGCAGTGGATATTTTCAAAGGGGAATTATCTATGTGGTAACATATGTTCATCCAGAGTGGGATTGGTGTGTTTAAAATCAAATCATATATTTAAAAAGTGCTATTTGAAAAGGAATTGGTATTTTGTGACGTTCTTGTCAAGATCCTAAGGCTTGTTCTTTTGGGCTTTAAATTTTTTTTTCTTTTGTCTTCCCTCCCGTATCTGTTTTGGTACTGCTTCTTCAAACCCAAAGAAAAGGCTTTGGGAAAACATGATTTGATTGCTTTCCTTTTCCAGCTTTCATCCAAGGCAGATGTGAGGGTGTGGCTTAGTAAGCTAGCCCTTCTGTTGTGTTGGGCTCACTCTGTGCAGATATCACGGGACAGTGGTCTCCTCAGTGAGCCATTTTCTGCTTACTATTATTTCCTTTGAGCACTGAGGGTTGATAGAGACTAGAAAAAGAAGAAATAAATGTAGGAAGGGAGAAGAGAGCAACAGAAAGGGAAATCAAAGAAACACTGCCTCACTTGGGGAAGGGAGAGCCAAGAAAGGGAAAGCAGATTTAGGAATTGAGATAAAATGATAGTAATTTGAAAAACCCCAAATGATGTTTTCGTGGGGAAATCCCATAGTGCTGACTGACACTGGGAACAGGGAAAACTAGATCGGGTAGATATTCCAAGGTTTGGGGATATTCAAATCTATTCAGTCACTTAGAATGGGATGATGCATCATGGAAAAAAATGGAAGCAATTTTTAAGGTAATTTAGGCCTCAAATCCTATTAAAATGAAGAACAAAAGGTGTA